>JAADVN010000252.1:0-24573 GCA_023335535.1 Globisporangium spinosum
ACAGCGTTTTAACTCTCGCTTCTTTGTGGAAAATTCCGCCCTGTTAATTGGCCATAATTTTGCACTTTTCGCGTGGAATTATATGCTGTTTTGATTCTGATTGGTGAAAAAATGTCCATGTTCACAAACCACTGTCGCGGATTGTAGTAATAGTTGCAAAAATGTTTTCTCCAAAATAATGTCAAACCCCTGTTGTCCTCTATGACAGATCCTCATCTTTCGAGAGATTTGATAAAAGGTATTCAGAACGCTGGAGCTCCTGGTCTGGAGAACAGTCGGCATATCGTAGCGCATCTAAGGAGTAGGAGTATGCTCAGCACTGTTGGCTGTGCAAATGCAAAATTGAGTCTTGCGCGCAACGCGAGATCATCGATGTATCGAAATAGAGAGTCTCCATCGTACACTGGTCCTCTATGTTTATGAAATATGAGACGTCTCCGAATGAGGGTGGACCACGTCGTCGTACCCTTTGGCGCATAATGGGTACAGTTGGCTTTGCTTTTTGGCTTTTCACGGTCATTTTGCGTTGACGCTCATGCGACACCAAGAAAATCCAGTCTCTGTACTATAATTCTCGAATTCGCATCATTCTCTTCTCGAGTTGTCCAACGCCCTTGCTAGGATATGCATCAGTCAAATAATACACGGCTGCCCTATGGGTGCCATCATTGAGTCAACTCAGCAACCTACTCGCAAGCTTGAAAAGCTTGAGCTTGTATATGATGGAGATGGGTGGGTTCACTGTCAGCATCACAGCAGTGCACTTACAGCATACATTAAACGTGGTGCTTTGCAATGCTGCTTGTGGCTGAAGGTACCTAATAATTCTTGTCCAAATACTAATCACTCATGCAGTCGAAGTGTGTGTAGAGGTGGTGGCAACTACACTTCTGGAGAGTATGGTGGTCTCTTTTAGACAGTCCACACACACACACATATACACACGCTTCTTGTGCAATCGATTAAACGAACTGAGCTGAGCTGGATGTTTCATAAATTCGGGATCATTTTGATTATTCACACAACAGAGACTCGACTAAAACCATGTATGTACACACACGAGACGACACTCTTACAACTGCAACGCTGGACTTGCGAGGTCTCCAGTCCACTCGACACGACCGACGGATTCAATAACATTCACTCCCGTTGGAGGTTGACGCCCTTTCGAGACGCACGCATATCCTCCTCTACAAAAATTGGGGTACAACCACATCCAATGCTGGACAGGGCTGCTGCCCTGCCACGTGAGACTCATTTGCTTCTTCTCAATGTCGCAGAGGAGCTCTTAGTCGCAGAAGTTAGCGCTTCCATCGGCCGCCCGGTCGCTGTCGTTGTCATCCGGAATGAGTCCGTCCGAGCGGCGGATCTGCGCCTCCTGGGACATCACGATCGCGCGCAGGCGCTTGTTCTCCTCGCGCGCACCGGCCAGCAGGATCTTCTCGAGCTCGACGCTCTCGCGCGTGCGCTCGCGCTCCTGGATCTTGATCTGGAGCTCCTGAAGCTGCTTCTCGAGGGTCAAGGTCTCTTTGCGGAGCGCGCTGACTTCACGCTGAAGGTACAACAGAAAAATGGAAAAAAAATATGGAAATCCAGTCAGTCTCATCATTTCTCAACAAACAAACAGCATGGGGTGAGCACGGAAAGACGGAACGTACCCTTCGCGCCGCGTAGGTGCATTTCTTGTTCTTGGAGCTCTTGGTTTTCTTGCCTGTTGTTGCTGACTTGGTGCTGCTGCTGTGGTGCTTGGTGCTGCTGGTTGAGGACGCAGTGGTAGTGATCTTCGTGGCGGAAGCCTTGGGCGATGCTGGTGGGGCTTGCATGAACAAGTCAAGCAGCGCGTCGTTTGGGGAGGCCTCGAAGCTCGACACGTCGGCGCACGAGTCCATACTAGCGCGGCTGGCTAATGCTGAGGAGGACGACGACGAGGCGGACCAGAGCTCTGCGAGCTGGGCGTACTCATTCGAAGGCGATGTGTCTGGAAAGTACGAGTCAATGTTCGTTGGGGAGTGTCGCTTGCTGATGAAGCTGCATTTGATCGTCGTTGCTGGAACGTGGTGGTAGTATCCACTGCTGGTTGTGCTGTAGCTGGACGCATCGCTCTCGTATCCGTAGGAGTTCGTGCTCGAGGTGCTCTCATTAGAACACGAGCGGCTCAGGGACGGCGCGTAGCTGCTCGCGTAGCTTGCAGTGCTCTCGTTGGAGCACGAGCGGCTGAGGGACGGCGGCGGCAGGGTGACCGTGACGAATGGCATGAAGGCACCCTCGAACGCGAGCACTGCGTCTTCAGGGGTGACTTCCATCGCCAGAAGCTCCGTGAATGAGGGGGTAGTAGAAGCTTCGCAGGGGTTGGAGCTGGAGCTGTCGGTAGTAGCAGTACTGGATGCTGGGAATAAAGGCGCTGCTGGGGCCAGTGACATCACGATGGAGGCAGATATAAGAGAGACGGGGGTCAACGTGTGAACACGAGGCGGGAAATTGAAGAGTGAGGAAGAGTAACAATAGCTCGCTCAGGCTTCCTCCATGTGAGGGGCCTCCGCGCCGAGCCTCAAACATCAGTCATTCAGTCACCAGTCGGTCCGGTTTTCCGTCCAGGTAGGCAGACAGTTGTTGATTTGGTGGCTGGGCAGACAGTCAAGCAGCGCAACCGAGAACAGTTGGCGGATGGTTTGATGGTCTTAGGGGAGCCCTAGAAGCACAGCGCTGGCTGGACGCACAAGGGTATTTGCCACTTGCAGATGGCCGCGTGCGTTTGTGGCTCTTGCGTGTTTGGCTATCGCATTCGGATGGAGTGATCCTGTTGTTGTTGGCGTCTCAGAAGAAAAGAGACGAAAAGAGAGTCACCGCGGCTTTGATCGGCATCGGCTGGGTAGAAAGGTCTGGTCGACTTTATAGAGGTTTTAGGTCGTATGCATCTATTATCGTTATTAAACGAGTTACGTATTGGGAGCAGGTGCATTTGGGAGGGAGCATCTGGGAGCCATTTCGCGACAGGCGCGAAGGGGTAGATCACCGCCCCGAAAGGCCGCAAACGCAAAGATCCGGTCCTTTTCGCAGAGCTTTTACGTGCGAACGCCGTTTATGGGCTCCAGAGGCTCCAAAGGCTCTTTGAAGCCGACAGTGTAGAGGCGATAGAGTCGATGGCTGCCACGCTTACTCTTGGAGGAGGAGCAGAGAGCACGTTGAAGTCGGTTCGTGCCAGTCGAACCGACCTCAGCTAATGACAACTCACCTGTACAAAATTGCTCACGGATCCCATGCGCTAATGTCAAGCAATCCAGAAACCACTAGCAGCTTTACACAGGTTTATATTGTCTACCACTCGGCAGAAAAAAAATAGTCGTTGTTTGGACACTTTTCTGCGATGGGAAAAAAATGCGCGAAAGCCTCAGCAAAATTGTTCTCGATGTCTGGTGCTCAAGGGGCAGACATCATCACTCGGCCTACGTGCATTGATCTGGGAGTGAGGTGCATGTATCGCCGTCCACTGATACACATGTCGTTCCACTCCCTCAGTCATCACACATGGACGCCAACGTCAGCCACAGTTCGCATTTCTCCATGCGAAATGCACAGAAAAGAAGGAAAAGGCGAGAAGTTATTTCTTTGGGAACCACTTGATCGCATTACCCCACACCATTAGGGTCCATGTGTCTCTTCAACGAGTCGCTCACAGGAAACTGACTGTGTGTCTGTCCGAATGGATGAATGACGGATGGATGATGACTGGGCCACAAAATGGCAAATCGCGTGAAATGGAAATGGCGGTGAGCTCCTGGAGATTCTTTTCCGTGCAGGACAGTCGATAGAATGAATGCAAACGGAGGGCTGCGATAGTGACTGTAGCTGTCGGATACTTACTGTACCAATATTCAACCAACACACCCAAGTGATCCTTTCCTTTCCCATGCAAGCGAAGAGCTACTTAGGACTTTGGGGCGTTCGCTCGTTGTCGCTTCGTTGTTCGTACAGTATAGCAGCGTAGCTCTTCGTTCAGACGAGTGGTGTTGCACATGTTTAACAAATTCTTCGCGTACGCCAGCCAGCCAGTTAGTCAGGATGCTTGTGAGAGGATAGGAGGATCGATATCGATAGTTAGGTTGGTGGCTTGTCTGAAACTCCAAAAGTTTGGTGGGCTAACTGGACACTTGCAAAAAACAGGAGTGTTAACACTGATGTGTGTGCTGTCACAAAGCAAGGAGCTGCAAGGCGTACTCCCAGCTGTTGAACAGTTCCCTAGGCAGCTGGAAGGAGCAGATCGTTTGATGGAGTCCTCTTTGCGTCTGATCTTTTCGGCCTTGCGGCTGTAGTTCTTGAAAGGCAGGGGGGTTGCTCAGCCCTTGCGTATGTTGTTCTTGGGAGGCAGAGGGGTTGCTCAGGCAAACTGCAAGTTCTCCATGAAATGGAAATGGCCGACTGAGCGATAAAAAAGATTCCTTCCTTTTATGCGAAACTGGAGTCCATTTCGAGACTACAGACGGGGGGCTTGTAGCCTTTAGATACCCAACATTACATTCCCATCCCCAAGGTGTTCCTTCAGATTGTCCTGTCCGTCCATGCAAGCGAAGAGCTACTTAGCGCAGACAGCCCTTGTACTGTAAGTAACTTTCCGCTTCGATCGGAGAGAGCTCTTCCTTCAACTGAGTTTTGTTGCACACGCATCGTTCGATGCAATGTTTAACAAATTACTGGTATTAGTTCCAATACTACTGTGGACGTAGTATGTACTCCAGTGGGTGGGGGTTTCTTACGATCGAAGGAGGATTATTTGGCTAGTCTTGATCAAATACATTGTGGATCTACAGGACCATCCATCTGTCCTACATGTAGAAATGGGAGAGTCTCGAGACTCCCTATTATTATTTAGAGTCGTAGCATACGACGCGAAGAGGTACAATACTTCCAGCTGTTTAACATTTGCCAGTCAGCAAAACAAAGCAGAGATTGCATGATGGATGTCCTCTGCTGCGAAAGCTGGACTGATCAATCAGCGCGCGAATGATGGGGCCTTTGCGTCTGTTGGCTGGTGTTCTGGTCGGGAAGGTAGATCGACCTGCTGCCGATCAGCAGGAGGTCACGCGCCACGAACCCACCACCGAAAGCAAGCCACTGTTTCGACTTGCGAGGCCTTGACTCGTGGTCTGCTGATCGGCTTCAGTGGAAAACTGACCACACCAGGCGTTTGTGCCTCACGCTCACACTCTATAACCTTGCATTCACACCGCAATAAAAAGATTTGTGGGCTCGTGGACGCTCGCTCGCTCGATCGATCGCGTGGAGACAGAAGCGCGATAAGACTTGGTCATGTGTCAAGTGCCATTCAACCGGGTTTTCTCTCTCGCCGAAGCTTGCGGACGGGTAGAGATAGAGAAATCCGATATGCCATGTTGTCTTTCTGTTGCTACCCGGTACTGACGCACGTATCCCTCTCTGCCTTCCTCTTCTTCAGTGCTAGCTTCACTCACACATCGGATAAAAATCAAAGGCAAATGCTATTTCTTTCCGTCTCCATTACCGATACGACTTCGTTTCCTGTGGCTAGAAGAGAAAGAGAATGGAATGAACAAGGGTGCGTGGACTGACTCGGATACAAGCTTCTCCCAGCCACAAAAGGAAGTATCTGAGGGGCGAGGCGTTCGTCTTGCCTCAAAGTCTGCTTGCTTACTGCGCGAACAAGAGCTCGAGACTCTTCTGCAGCACGCCGCAGAAAGCCTTCTGTTCGGTCTTCAAGCACACTTTTGTGGCACCTGAGCCGTCGAACGTGAACTCAAAGAGCGCGACGACGTTTGTCATGGTCTTGATCGAGAAGTACGCGATCTCCTTGCCGTCCACGCCGCGCTTTGCCACGAAGAACACGTTGCTGTGCTTTAATAATTCCGAGACCGCGTCCACGCTTCGCCCACCTGTAGGGATCGAGAAGTAGTGCTCGTTCGCCTCGCTGATGCCCTTCCACATGTTAATAAACTCAGTCTTCTCGAGCCCGCCATTCTCCGTGAAGATCGCTGGCAGCTCGAGGTCCGACTGGTAATACAGCACTTCACCGGATGTCAAGTTTTTGATCGCAACCTGAAGTCCCAGGTTTGGAGCCACTTGAGCGTTCACGAACGCTGGGCTCACGCCCATTGGTAGCGAGTGCGAGATGGTCTGTCCTGGGCCAAGCGGCTGTGGGAACGTGACCTGCTGCTGCATCGGCACGACGCCAAATGTGCTCTTGTTCAGCTGGATCGCCACACCGGCGATCGGAGCCGAGCCCTGGTTCTCATAGTCCACGTCCAGCACAAAGTTGCCGTTCTTGCGCGCAAAGTTGCCCTTCATCACCAGTCCCTTGCCCTGTTGCGCATTCAGCAGCAACTTCTTCTGGACAACAGGAGCAGCAGAAGATGACGACGTTGGAGCGCCTCCAAAAATGTCTACGAGGCTCGCACCGGTATTCACTGGAGCTGCTGGCTTTGGAGGTTCAGAAACAGACATACTGCCCATATCCAAGAGGTCCACTGGGCCAGAGTCGCCACCAGAGTGGCCGCCGCCTTCTTCGTGACGATCAGAAGAACCTTCGTCTTCGTCGTCGCCGGCTCCTTCGTCTTCAGCCTGCTCACGTAGCTCCGACACAGTCGAGCGCACGACGAACGCGCTTGGCAACTTGTGGTACACACTCGCCAACGTAGAGATCTTGCCAATGAGCTCGTCAAGAATGCTCGGCTCCAAAGCGCAGGTGTCATCGCTGATCACGGGCTTCTCAGCGAGCACCACGGCGTTCGCAGCCTCCGGGTTCGCTGAGAGCAGGCGCCAGTATACGTAGCCGCGATCACGGAGGTCCGGGTTGTCTGACTCTTCCGTGGCTTTACGCAGCACTTTCTGCACCATGTCCTGGGTCTCATTCGGTCGCTTCAAGAACAACTTGACGGTCGCAGTGAGCAGCTGCAGCTGCACTTGGGCAGTCTCGTCATCGAAAGCATCAATAAACGAGTCCAAGAGCTCATCTGCGTTGTCAATGCGCTCGGCGTACTCGCCAATGATCCAGATCATCGACGCCTTGGCCTCTGGCTCGTCCAGTGTATCCAGGTTCTCGCAAAGCGTCGCGATGATGCTCTCGTACTGGTTTGGATACTTGCGGAAAATGTCCTTGATCACGATGATCGCTTCCTGGACAATGTAGTTCACCTTGGTCTGGATGAGCTCCAGGAGCACATTGATGCACTTCTCCGCTGCGCGCTCGAGCTTCACAGCGCAGCGACCGATCGCGCGCACCGAGCGGCGCACAAAGTCAACGTCGACCTCGGTCGCGTACTCCTTGAACTCCAAAAGCACTTGCTCAATGTTGCGCTCCGAGACCAGGCGGATGATGATCTCGAGCTTCTCCATCTTGACGTAGATCGGGTCGTTGTACTTACAGAAGAACACCTTGATCTCATTCGCCAAGATCGTTGGACGCTTCTGCACGATCAGGTTGATGTTGCGCAGCGCGACATACTGAATCTCAGGCTCCGCCGAGAGCAGCGTCACGAGTGGTGGCGCCATCTTGCGCGACAAACTGCGCTCCGTGTCGGCGTCCGACACCTTCTCGAGGAACTTCATGATCACCTTGACCGCCGAGAGCACGACCGCCGAGTTTGCGTGCTGCAGACGCGGCGTGACACGCTCAATGATGCCTTCGGCTTCGCGCGAGTCCGCTGGTGAGTAGTTCGCGAGCGCGTCCAACACAAACACCTGGCCCCATTCGTTGCACTCGTTCAATGCAGCGAGCAGTTTCTGGAGCACGGACTTGGTGATCTTGAACGCGTGCTGCTGGCTGCCGTTCTCCGAGATCTCGGACAGAGCCGCGATGGCGTTCGCGACGACCGTCGGGTTCGAGTCCGAGATCAAGTCGCGCAGCATGTCGAGGAAGCCCTGCTCTTCCACCAGGTCCGGGTTGATGTCGTACAGCTTGGACACGCAAATCGCAGCAGTCTTGCGCACGTACGGGTCTTCATCCTGCAGGCAGCGACGCAGTGGTTCGCACAAGTACTCGGTGATGCGGTCGACGCGGATGCAGCCCATGGTGCGGACCGAGAGTGCGCGGATCAGCGGGTTTGGGTCCGCAGCGTCCTAAATAAATATTCAAACGCATCATAGGAGTTAGGTACTTGATGAAGCATTGATTAGCATAACCACAGTCATATGAGCGTACCTTGACGAACGTGTTCACGGCGAGGATCGTCAGGTCTGGGTTGCTCTTTGCGTAGTTGATCAGGTACAGGTACACGAGCTTCTTCAACTGCGTATCCGCTACAAACAGCAAATAAACAAGACAGCAACCATCATTAGACTGCCATTTTCAGCCAGCACTATAGCATATCGATTAGAATGGCGTACCAGTCTGGATGCAGTTGACGACGTCCGTGAAGAGCATGGACACGTCCTTGCCGACTGTCATGTTCGCGATCACTTTCTTCACCGCGTCCTTCTTCTTCTCGCGACTCGGATTCGCCAGCTCCGTGCGCAGCTCATGCGTCTCGCCTGTGTGGTAGTAACGCCCAAGACGCCATCAGCAATAATGTCAACGCACGGGCCGCTAGCAAACGGCCACTCGCCCACGCACTTCACACCACACGCTGCTGTACGCTAACAGACACCACATCCGCGCTCCCCTCCCCCCCGCCATGCATATTGCTCTATATCTATCTACATATGCATCGCCCGTTCGAGCGAAAAGGGCGACTTCAACTGAAAAGAAGCCCACCCCGCAATCCTATAATAAAGCCAACCCAACTACGCAAGAACCAGCGCGTACCTTTCTTGGTGGTGCTGAAGAACTTGGAGTCGTTCGCGGCGCCCGTCATGCGCTTGGCGATCGCCGCCATCGTCGGCATCGCCATGGCTGCTCTGCTCTGCTCTCCTGTTCGCTTCTTGCGGTTGCTGCGCGCGTGGCCTCTCTCTCTCGCGTGCGGAAGCGGCGGCGGTTGCGTTTTGGGGAATGGCGATGCAAATTATTAGGCGAATGCGCGATGGAGCTCCTCGTGTCAGTCAGTCAGTCACCCCCGCCCCCCTTGCTTGCTTGCTTTGTTTTTGTTGAGGGATGATAACGGACGCGCAGTTTTCACCAATGATAGCGGTGTATTTTCTGCTAACGAGTTTTCATTGGTTGAAAAAGAACATTATGAAGGATCGCGAAGAGGAAGCAGCACAGAACAACGACGGTTCGCAGCCATACTGCACACAAAGCAATGACATTGTTGCTCTACATGTGCATCGTGCCCAATGCAATGCAATACATTGTGAGGACTCGAGCGAACAAGAATCTTTGGAGATTTGGCACAGAACATATTGCATTGTGTGGGCGGACATATTACACTGGTGATTAATGTGTTCGAGTTACTAGGCATAAGGATGTGAATGCGTTGACATAGCTCATGAATGGACGACAGCTACATGCTCCATGATCGTTGACTCCCAGTTGCACGAGAGGCGCCTGATGCGATCGCCTTGTTGCGTTCAAACACACCGTCGAGCAGCTCCGGAAGTGCGTCACTGTCTCTGTTTCCAGTGCACCGATCGCAGCACAAGCAAGATCAACTGTTAGGGAGCCATGTTCTCCGTACATCCACCGACACACACTCGTACGCTCGTACCTCAAAACTATCGGTCGATCAAACTTGCCGAGTCGCGGTGGCAGCCAACTCCCAATGAACGGAGTCGTTGTCGCGAGGCTCGGTTGCTCTTTGCGGTAGACATGCTCTGTAATTGGCTGCGTAGTCATTTGTATACAAATGAATGCATCAAACCCCAGTTAGGCGTGTGAATCAGCCAGAACTTGCCACAGCGGCAGCAGAACATCTCTACCTTGCGCTCGCTCGGAGTCGGATGCAGGCCGCTCGCGACCGCGTAGATTGCACTGACGCTGTCGCTGTTGCTGCTTGAGCCGGCACCAGCAACGCTGCCGCGTCGACTGCCAGCGCCATGGTGTCTCTTCCAGCTTGCAGGCATCGTGTAGAGGAAAAAGTATTTGGGGAGAATGCTGCCTGCTCCTTTGAAGGTTTGTCCAACGTTGCGAAAGGACACCTGTCCTGGTTTGCCCTGTCGTGACCCTTATTTCAGGACCGACTTGTCCTGATGTGGTGGGTTGCACACCACGAACGAAATGACCCTCACTCACCACATCCTCAAGAGACATGGCTACATTTTTTGGCTTTGTTGGCTTCTTGCTCACGCGTCGCATATTCGTTGCTCTGGAGCCTTTGAGTTCACCCAGCGTCATTCATGTTTGCGCACCGCGGTGCTTTTCTTCGTCGAGGACGACCGTGATCCCAGTCTGCAGCGTCCGGAACGACTGGTACGTGCGCTCAGTCATCGAGTTGTCGGCGATGCAGAGCCACTTGAGAGCGATCGCGCACTTGAGCGAGCAGAGCTTCTGGATCAGCAGCACGAGTGGCTCCTCCGTGATGAGGTTGTCGGTGAGGTTGAGGTCTTGGAGCACTTTGTTCACCTCCAGCGCCTTGATGCACACCATCATGCCTTCATTGCTGATGCGGTTGTGCGCCAGACTGAACTTCACGAGCATCTTGTTCATGCCCAGACACTCAAAGAAACGGATCGCGATTTTGCCGTCCATACCCGAGAACGACAGATCCAGAACTTTGAGCGTCTTGCTGAACTTGAGTAAGTTGCTGAACCACACGACTCCGTCCTTGCCGATCTGGTTCTGCGCGATGTTCAGACTTGTGAGCGACTTGTTCTTCTCGGTGAGCACCACTGCAATCTGCTGTGCCTGTTCCGCACCGATACCATTCGCATCGCCGTCAGAAATCGAGTCGTCACCTTTCATGTTGAGCTCTTGAAGCCAGTTGTTCTTCTCGAGCATCAGCGCAAACGCTTGCGCGCCAGCTTTGCCCATGGTGTGGTGCTCAATGTCGAGCAATCGCAGCGCCTTGTTCACAATCAGTGCTTGCGCCAACGTCTCAGCTCCTCGCGGGCAAATGGTGTTCCATCGTAGATACAGCTCCTTCAAGCACGCGTTGCCCTTGAGTCCTTCGCTGATTGCGATGATTGATGGCGCGCTGAGGCCATTGCCACGCAAATCAAGTCGCACAAGGGACCAATTGGACTTCAGCGCATGACGAAAACCCGCAGCCCCGTCGTTGCCGATTTTGTTCCAGCTCAAGTTGAGGTGTGTTAGCGACGAGTTGAACTGCACGCACTCGACCATGACAGCGCCTCCTGCGATCCCGATGCAGTTGTTCTCGAGCTCGAGCGTCTCCAGCGTCGCGTGATTCCGCACCGCGTCAGCGAGCGCGATCCCTCCATAGCTGCCGATCTTGCAGTTATTCACAGCCATGCGTCCAATGTGCAGGTAGTGGAAGACTTTCTTGCTCAAGAAAACCACCTCGTACATGTCAAACGCTCTCCCCGACAAGTTGACGCTCACGAGCTTAGAGCTGCTTCTGATGATCACTACAGGTGCCTCTGGGAGGCGGATCCTGTTGAGCTCTTGCGCCGGGCGATTGAGAACGAGGCACTTCGCCAGGATCCACCGATCAAAGTGGTGCTCCTTGGGGATGCTGAACTCCATTGTCTCAACAGCAACTTCGTGGCGACACCCTCGCACTTCCTGGACTTGAATCGGGTCTTGGTGCATGGCGATGCTCACCAGAGTGTCATTCAATATGGCCAACTCAGCAACTTGCTCTGCCACTTCCTCGTGAAGCCCTGTGTTCACCAAGTCTGCATGTTTCAACGTCTTGCAGTGCTTGATACTCTCGAGTACTTCCAGGATCGCCCAGCGCTCGATCCCAGGGTTGTTCGACAGGTCCAGTGTCAGCAGCTTCGTGTTGAGTGGCAAGAGTCCTGCGACCACCAGCGCGTCCATCTCCATCAAGTCTGTCCCTGGCAGAGTCACCCATCACGACTGCTTGATCTTGTGAACAGGGAGACACGCGCGAGAGCTCGTGAGCCGCAGCTTGCCGAAGCTGTCGTTCACACACCGCAACGCTGCTACAATTCGCTTGGCGTACTTACTCTCGTGGTTCTAGCAGTACCGGTCTTCGTCGCAGTCTTTCCCGTACGTCGCCACATCGCTCAGCACGAAGTTGTCCCGCAACGCCTCCAGAAAGTCGAGAAGCGCCAGCGACGTGAGCTAGTTCCACGACACATTCAGCCACACCAGGGTTTCATTCTCTCGGAGCGCTCGGCAGAGAAATGGGATCCCTTCGTCCGTGATCTTGTTGTAGCTCAGGTCCAGGTACAGGAGCATTGAGTCGGGGATGTCTTCAATCGCATCGCAGAGAGCTTGGACCCCCAGCGGGCCGATCTGGTTGCCCTGGAGATCCAATTTCGTGAGCGTCGAGTTGCAGCGAAGCATCGCCGCTAGAGCGCACATGCTCTGATCACCAAGGCTTATGTGCTGGAGGGTGAGTGACAGCAACGTCTTGTTCACTCGCAGTGCTCGGAAAATCGCGACCGCGCCTTTATCACCGACGCTATGATTCGCACGCTTTGCCCAGAGCTTCTTTACGGGGAGTCTTGAGCTGGTTGTGTCGGCCTGTTGGGTGTGTCTTATCTGGACTCTCTTCTTCTTTTTCTTCTTTGCAGAGTTCGCTCGCTTGGCGGGTGGTGGCGGCGGGGCTTGACGGATGATCAGCGACTGAGTGGAAGTATTGAACGCAAGTCCGGAATGCGCCAAGATCCAAGCCTGCGTGGTCGTCAGCTTCCCCACGACCAGTTCATCGCCTGTGGCTTCATCGTCCAGTTTCAGGAACCTCGGCGAGATGTTTCGGCGCAGCAACATAGTGATGTACGTCAGTCGCACGCCCAGCTGGAAGCAGTCGGACCAACCAAACTCTGGAATGTCGACCGGAACCAGTAGCTCTTTTCATTTTGAAGGGCTTGCGCCAACTCGAGGTTGTCAGGGTCAAGAAGCGGCGGATCTATCTGGATGACGTGCGAGCCTGGTGCTGCATCATCTGCAACAGTAACACCACCTTCGCGGGCAGATGCGGAAGGTACCGCGTTCGCAGCTTCTCTAGTTGCATTTGCTGCTGGATGGTCTGCTTTGCTCACAGTTCTAGCTGTCGCGAGATCCTCTGGTGGCGATGGAATGAATGTGAAGATGCTTGAAGAAGTTGAGAGCTCTGACGAGACAACAACCTGGATCCACGCCTGTTTCCTGGGTGTTGCGTTGCCGTTCGAGGCTGCCTCTGCTGCATCGCCCCTAATGTCTGACTGAAAAGCGACCAGCTCCGTATCGTCCACGAGGGCTATGACTGTCGTCTCATCAACCTACGCGACATTGATCGCAGTGTCAGAAACAGCATCGCAAACCCATCAGCAAGCTCAATGCGATAATTGAACAGCACTCACCTCATTCTTCTGCTGCTTCTGTTATTCTTGAGGTTCTGGAAGCGGCTTGAGTAGGTCGGAGTCCTCAGCAACTTCCACGATCTCCGCCATGCTCGCACGAGAGTCACAAGAGCACCACACCTAACACGCGCCACTATCGTCTGCGACACCAGACCACCATGTTATGGCTCGAAGACAGCTCTCTTGTGAAGATTGCTCGCTTGGTCTGATCGAAACTGCGATTGCAGGACGACAATTCAACTGTCGGCCTGGAAAAGTCGGTGCCCAAATGCCCAAGATAACCCGCAATGTGACTCTTCACCACCTGGACAACCCAGACAATCATGGACAAACAGCCAATACGATCAACAATACAACGCAACATCGCCGCGAGAACACTTTGGCTCGAGATAGATGTTCGAGTGTGTGTTATTCATTTTGGCATTCTCTATTGGGCACGTGGGTACGCCTTCTTGATGTGGATCTCATCACGAGGTCTAAAAAAACAGCACACAAGTAACCAGATGGCAAACATGTCAGCAAGACCAGCAACTACAGGGGGCGCACTCTGAGCTGAGCGACTGCAAGCGATGATTCAAGATCGCCGTCAAGCGCACCTGTCGTTTGCGGCGGTGGGCACGAGTCCCATGCGCTGGATCACCTTCATGCCTTCGGAAATACGGCCAAACACAGTGTGCTTGCCTGCAGAAACATTATCACCATTATCACCAGCAGACAATCGTAAATTCGATCAATGGCTTGCACACCAACATGCTATCTACAGCAATGCAAGAGACCGAGAGCAACACGTACCATCGAGCCACGGTGTTGGCGCCAGCGTGACGAAGAACTGGCTTCCGTTCGTGTTTGGACCAGCATTCGCCTATCCGATCGCGATGGCAACAATCAACAGCAGGATGTCAGTCGACATAACACCACGATTCTACTGAGCAAACAGCAATCGGTTGAGAGCGCTACGCACCATCGAGAGAATCCCAGCGCCAGTGTGCTTGAGCTCCTTGGAGATCTCGTCTTCAAACTTCCCACTAATACAAATAACAGCAGTAACAGCAATGAGATATTAGCGCCTGCATTGCAACTGGTAGCGCCCTGCGTCACGCCCAAAGCTCACCCGTAGACAGACTCGCCGCCACGTCCCGTGCCTGTCGGATCGCCACCTTGGATCATGAAGTCCTACGTGTCCCGCATACAACAGCGATAATGATAATCAGCTTATGAACAGAGCAACTAAAGAGAGCGCTGGTCTTGCGAGATCAGGTAGATACCTTGATGATGCGGTGGAAGATCGTGTTGTTATAGTAGCCGCGGCGCGCGAGCTCGGCAAAGTTCCAGCAGGTCTTTGGGGCGTGTTCGTAGTAGAGCTCGACTGTGAACGTGCCCTACAGGTAGCAGACAGGCATACAAACAAACAGCAGCAGTGGTGTGAGCAGCGATTAGCGAATGGTGAGAAGATACGCGCGTGTGTGTATACGCACCACAGTGGTCTCCACGACGACGTGCGTCGGCGGCGCGGATGTCGCTCTTCCCGCCATTTCCACTCGGTCTTATATCTGTTGCTTTTCGCTTTTGAAAATGGATTGACCACAAAAGCGTGCGCTTTAATATTACTGCTCTTGTAGAGAGATATTTGTCATATTATTGCGCCTCGCACAAAGATTCGACCGTGATGAGTACTCTATTTTGCAAATGTATTAGCCGTATAATTGTGAGGAATCCTCAGATTCGTACTTAGTCAAGGTTTGGCGCCAACTGAAGAGCAGAGCGGGAAGCATTTGGAGTCGTAATTGCCCAGCAAAACAAGCAAGCAACCGAGTGACGCGTGTGTGAACATGGACTCGGAGACACCCAAGCAGCAGGTGCTGGTGACGAAGAGCGATTTCTCCGCAGACAAGTACCGCCTCGTGGAGCTCAACGCCGATGTCGAAGAGGCCTTCAAAGCGGGCGACAAGTGAGTCGGCGCTTCCTGGTTTGCTTCTTTTGCTTGCAGCGTCACCTTGTTGGTTGGTACTTGGACTCACTTGGATTGAATGCACTCTGCAATGCTGTTATCAGAGTGTTCATCGTCGGAGCGCCGGCAGACAGAGCCGTGCTGTGCACATCAACCAAGTCGTTCTACTTGACGAAGGAGGACACCTCGAACCTGCGATTGCTGACCGAGCACACCGAGTGGAAGCCGCGTGAAGCCGAGGAGAGCAAGTCTTCAACCGAGAAGGATGAGATCGTCGTCCGCGGCTCTGCCAAGTTTCACTTCCTGGTACGTCAGCCCAGCGTGCTTCGTATTTGTTACATGCCTGTCGTATATCTAATTGCATTGGATTTGCTTTGTGTAGCTCCAGCCGAAAGGGCAAGATATCATGCGCCTGAAGGCATTGCTGATGGAGTCGCCATTTGAGCAGACACGTTCGAGCAAGGTGAGTACAACGCAAGACTTTACTGTTGATTGCGAGAATGACACATGCTGCTCGGTGCTAAATGCTTATCATACTCTCTTCCATGCCTCCGACAGAACTCGTCAACGCCGCAGAAACGAGCAAAGCTTCACAAACTGTACACAACCCAAGATCTCGTATCGACGCTGCAATCCAGCGAGCAAGAAATTTTGGAAATGCTCGATCAGCTACACGCATTTGAAGACGCAGGTAGTCAGTCTCGGGCACTGCCACGCACGTTCTAAAGCCTTCAAGGATCTCATTTGCTGTGTGTGCGCTTTGTCAACGTCATGATAGGAACGTGGCGGTTGCTGAGTGCGTCGTACCAGTCGCGCGTATTCAGCGAGATCTTGGACGCAATCGTTCAAAACGACTTGGACTTCCTTTTGTCGTCCGGGATCCCGTTAGCCAAGTTCCAAGAGGAGACAGATCACCCGCTGGTCGTCATTCGGCAATGCTGCAAGATCTACGGCGCCGTGATTGCCAGTGACAGCGGCGAGGAGAGCTGCACGCTTGAGCCGAGCAAGGTCGCCGGATTTTGCGCAAAGCAGCTCTTCGAAGAGCAGAGCGCAGAGTCTCAGCAATCTGGAAGCAATGACGGCGAGGGCTGGGTGCTGGACCAATTTTTGGACAAGTGGGCACTTCGAGTGCCAGACAAAGTCACGGTCAGTGTCGAGATGCTCCGCGGGGTTGGACTTATGAAGACTCAGAGAGGGAGGCCAACTCGCATCGTGTACTTCCCCGAAGAGGATCTGCCACTGGATGCGAAGCAGCGCTTCGAGAAACTGTTCCAGGTCCAGGAGAAATGGACGATCCAGGAGCTCGAACCCTTCATTCAGTACGTGACCTTGCTTGCAACTCGCGGATGTGTGTATGGTTATGGGTCGCTAACAATTTGGTGTTGCATTGTTTTGTCGGACAGGTCGCTTGTTGTTCCTGGAACGACCCAGGCAGCGCTTTTACTCAAGCACACGCGCTCGTCCCGACAGATCAACTCCACTGAGCGATTGTACAGCCGACGATAGAAGAGTAGCACCAGCAACTGCTGTGTGCACTTGCCCAGCAGCCATGGTACAGAAGCAAACCACGCATGGGATTCGGACAATTGTTGTGTTGCATTACGATATTAAGACACTGACGGGCGGCTCTGTCTCTCAAACGCAGACGCTAACGCTATCATCAACATGGATAACCTGGAAATGCAATAGGTAGGTAGTGTGTGGTGATATGATATGTAAATCCCGAGAACTAAACAAGAGGCAACTTCACTATGCCACTCATCTGAAAATGAGATTGCTTCCTATCGGCTCGTGCTTGAAGGACAGTCATCACTGACGCAAAACACGACCATCCCAAACCGAGCAGAGCCGAACCAAACCAAACCAACGAGCGAACGAACGAACGAACGCGTGGCAGTAGAGATCTCCAATGACATACAGTACACTTGTGCTCGCTACTGCTACCTCTACCTACAGCACAGGTGCGTCCAGCAGCGTATGCTCTCCGTCATACTGGATACTGGCGGGAACAAACGCAGCCTGCAGCATGAAAGGCGTCTGTGTCGCTCTGACGGTGATTCTGCGAATGGCAACAGCAAGTTGTTGGAGCAAAGTCCAAGAGGAGCGAGCTTTTGGGGCTGAACAGGTCCGAATGACTGGTCGCAACAGCCAGCTCTTGTAGAGAGATGATGGTTTCTTTTTTGTTGTGAATCTGCATCAGCTTCGTATAAGAACCGGTCGTGATGCAGGTTGCACGAATGTCGTCCCAGCGGCAAATGCGTGGCTTGTCAATAATTTCTGAGCGGCGCCACATCCCAACATCAATCCCAGATTGAATCGAATCGAATCGAGCATGGAGGTGATCGACGCCTTTCGCGATGAGCCGCTTCTGGGCGCGGGCGACTCGCTCGTCGAGTACGTGCAGCAGCTGCGCGAGTGTCTCAAGCGCTGGGACCCTGTGTCCAACACCAAGGGCAATGAGAAGCGCGAGTTCGTCGAGGCGCTCACGGAGATCGCCGCGCTGCCGCTCGACAGCATCAGCATGGAGGTGCGGCGTCTTCTGGTCGATGGCAGTGATGGTGATGGTGATGGCGATGGCGGCAGCGTTGGTGGCGATGAGGAGGACGACTTAACCAGCAGTCCCATCAGTAGCGACAGCAGTATCGCGCCTATTGTGCGCATCATCGCGGCGCTGAGCTGCCGGGACGTCCTGCTCAAGTGCAAGGCGGCGAACGCGCTGGGCTCGATCTGCATCTCGCGCGTCGCGGGCCAGCGGCTGCTCGACGTGCACGGCGACGCGATGCTCAAGAGCCTCGTGCGCATGGCGACGTGTAGGAACAAGTGGGCGCAGGGCGACGCGTTCTTCGTGCTCGGGTGGGTCGTCGTGATCGCGGACGAAGCGATGCTCAAGCAGGTGGCGCGGCTCGTGCCAGCGGTCATCCGGTTTCTGCACCGCAGCGTCGCCCCGGAGGACGCGAACAATGAAAGCCGCAAGGACCACAGGGACCATGCTGCTGCTGCACCTTCGTCTTCATCGTCCTCATCGACTGAGGAAGCGTCCAACTTCCGCATCTACGCGCTCGTGCTGCTGCTCAACTTCATCCAGCGCGACGTGAGCGTGTTTGCTAGTGTCGACACACAGCAGCTGCTCATGAACGCCATGCACGCGATCGTCCAGAAGCTCAACGTGCAGATTATACCAACAGAGAACGGGGAATCGGACGATGCCAACAATTGTTTCGAGATGTCCGAGTTTGTCGAGCTGCTGCGACTGAGCGTGACATTCACGAGTCTCCTGGTGGACCAGGTGGACGCCATCGCGCCACTGGTGCTGGAGATGAAGCTGCTGCCGGCGCTGCTCAAGCTCCGCCAGGTGCTTACGCGCGTCTACGAAGCAGGGCTTCTCGGCGGTGATGAACAAGAAGCTGCAGACCTCAACGAGCGCATGGCGGCGATCGTCGAGACCGTGGTGGCGTGCAGATAACGACGAGGAGAGCGGCGCACTTGCTTTGACTTGGTTCTTTATATCTCTCTGAGTGGGACTTATTTAATAATTTTTTGAATGCAATATTGTGATTTGCAAAAGAGACACCAGACATAGAGTTCTTTCTTACTTACCCAGCAGTCTTACAAAGCCACGGGCCACCCCCCTTTCTGCGTCGTGTCCGACTGCGACCGCACCAGATGTAGCTGTTCACCAGTGCTGCTACTCCCCACCATCCCCGCAGCGTCATCGGCCGAGAAGCTCGTGACCATCGTGCCAAAGTCGTCCGAGTCCTCCTCCGCCACGCGCGCGGACGACTTGAGCGTCCAGGAGCTCGGCGGGTACGCAAAGTTCACTTCGCTCGTCTCGCGCTCGATCATCACTGCGTCGCCCGTGATGCTGATCATGTTGTACACCTGGTTGCGGTACAACTGGCTCGACTCGATCGGCACCAAGCGGAACGTCAGCATCGCATTCCCGCCCAGTGAGCGCACGTGCGCGCGCACAATCGCGATCGCTTCGTTGATAAACAGGTGGTAGAACGCGCCGAGCCCTCCGCTCTCGCGCACCGTCCAGCTCTCCTTGATGAAGTGCAGCGTCACGCGACCCAGGTACCTCGTGACGTGCGCGCCGGGGATGTACGCCAGCGGTGTGAGCTCGATCCATTCGCGACCGTATGAACTTACCGAAGCTGTCGCTGATGCTGAGATGCCAGCAGTACCACCAAACCGCGCACCACTCGGGTGGGCAATGCCTCGCAGGTGCGAGAAGCTGCCGCTGTTGAGAGGTGTGGGGATTTGCAGACGACTACGCCCAGAGAGCTCAATGTCGTGCACAACCACTGGTCCGTCCGCACGCTCGCCCAGCGCCTGCGCTTCTTCCAGGTCGAGCGCGAGCGCGGCTTCCGCGAGCATGTTCTCCAGCGGTTCAACTGCTTTCTCCAGGAGCACCATGCCAATCAGAACCACTTCAATCTACAGAAAGAGAGAGGAACGATGATCAGCCTCTGGTGAGCAGGATGGAACAGGAGCAACGGTCAGACCGTACGTACCATTGTCTCTGATGCCACGGACGTGCGCGTTTTGACCCCACAGATCGCGCAGGGAGCATACGAGCGGATCTTGAACAATAGACTTTTGACGCGCAAGGGGCAGCCAGTATAAGAGATACCAGTAAATAAGGGGACTGACCTCACGCAGGGTTCAACTGCAGTTTAAATGCATACATATAACAAGCGAGCTTACCTGGCAAAGAGCTCTTTGAACACGACCGAGAGCAGTTCGTTCAGCCGCGTGTCGCGCATGCGGTCCTCGTCCCACTCGACTCGCTTCATCGACACAACCAGGTGGACGTTCTCGCCAGGCACAAAGTCTCCAGGTAGCCGATCTGTGTTGCACATGTAGATGCCCTGTCGAGAGAGATACAAAGAAATGGAGAAACCGCCTAGCGTTAATATCCATTGCATAGAGAGGAGCTAGAGTGCGCAGCGTGCAGTGTGGGTGCTTTACCTCTGGCAATTCCTGCTCAATCAGGACCGACATGAGGTCTTCATCTGTTTCGTCGTCGATCTCCAGCACAAACGTGTCCTTCGAGTCACTGCGACACAAACAACATTGCGATACAGTCAACCAGCTACCTACCTCGCACAAGCATGGCTTCGTGAATGGAGATCACAAACCTGAAGCCGTCGGCCAGCGTCTCTTCTTCCGACTCGGAGCTGGATTCAGACGACGAGCTGAGGTTCTTGCTTTCATTCTCTGCCGTAGCTGCTGAGCTCGAGCCTCCTCCTGCTACTGCTCTGGATGCAGAAACAACGTCGCTTTCACTTCCTGCTGCTAGCGGAGCGGCTGCGATTTCTGGCAAGGAAGGAGATGGTGTTCCGCTTTTCACATCTCTCAACGACTCAAATGTAGTCACGAGCTGCTGCTGCTGTTGCTGAGTCTTCCGCCGCATCCGCCGCTGTGCGATCCGCGAGTGCGTCGGCGGCAACAGAAAGCGCTTGTAGCCTTTGCCGTCCTCATCAAGAGCAAAGCTCAGCGACCCGCCGGCGGATTGCTGCGCGCGGAACACGCGGTTGCCGAAATACTCGTGCTCGGGCTGCACGACACTCACTCGATCTCTGTGGAGCTGTGGGGGGATAGAACCAACGCCGTCACAAATTTTGACTCTCGGTACTTGGATAGAGAGAAAGAGAGAAAATGGTTTAGGACAGCAACGCATACCTTGTCTTTATTGAATGTACTCAGCGCCTCGATCTGGTTCTGCAGCTTCACAAGACGTCGGTCTTCATCATCTTTGACCTGATTTACAACACACAGACGTGGTCAAGAGCTGCCAATAGTTGGCAATACGAAATAATTGCATCGGAGTGGGAAAATGTGCAGCGCACATCTATGTTTCGCTCGATTCGCAGCGTCGGCGGCGGTGGCAGAGCGGGCAAATACAGCCCCGTTCCAGTGATCAGGCCAACAATCAACGAGCCTCCAATCTACGAAACAGTCAAGCATCGTAATGTCAGACACGAAATGGTTCCGATTAGTAAGCCTAGCGCACAACTAAATCGCACAACATGATTGTGTCTACCAGGAAATGATATTTCACTTACCTGAATCTGCGAGTCGAAGCCAAAGACCGCATTCACGCCAAGAACCTTCATCTTCACTATCAGCTACGAGACATAGACAACCAAAGAAATTATCCCGCGTGGTCAGCCTCCAGTATCTCCAGCACCTCCCAATGCCATTGCATAGAGTCTCGAATCTCATTACAAGTTCCCACCTGGCGATACAGCTCGTACTCCAAGAACGGCAGCGATTCCGACACGATCGTCGCGTTGACGTCGCCCGTTCCTTTTCGGCGCTGGCGGCAGACGCGCGCCTGGATGAACGTGCCTTTGCCCATCATCGCGAGTCCCGATGGCGGCTCGATGGACGCGATCAGCATCTCCGGCACCCACTTGTTCCCGCAGATCCCGCATCGCACCATCCGCATGCTATCATAAAGTCAACCAAGAGCAAGTGCGCCAACTTAGTACGAGAGAGCACTGTTGTAAACCAAACTCTCATCGAGTCGACCATTGTGCTTACTTGGAGAATGGAGCCAACGATCGCGAATACGGGATGTGGCAGAGAAGACACGGGGATTTGTTCATGCGGCTCTTCCTACGATGTTACAACAGCAGCGGAATGGGAAGTTTGTCCAAGACGCTATCACAACATCACAATGTGTACGAGACACGGCGTACCTGCTCTTTGCTCGTGAAGGCAGCGCTTCTCCTCCCGCAGTGCTGCCCCCCAGGTGCATCAGCGCAGGACTCCGACGACCCACGAACTCAGGCGTGTTCATTGTCAATGGCGACGACGACGGCAGCGTGGACGAGCCTTCGTCTCCATCATCGTAGCTGGTGCTTGGCTCTCGCTTCGGCTTCTCCTTCGTCGGGTTCTTCAGCACCGCGGCAGTACCTCTGAAAGAATAGCATAGGATACAGCTCACAGAATTAGGTAAACGACATTCCACGATTGAATCAACGGAGCAAGGTTGCACTCACGTCGCCGAGATCACGCACACGTCGTCGTGGATCGTGCACGACTCGGTGTATCCGATGACGAACGGGCACTGCAGCGACTGGGCGTGCGCTCGAATCTAACACCAACACAGGTTCACGCCACTCTTATCAGTCTCAACACGCCTATGTGTACTACCAACTAAGCTAAACATGAAGCCAGCAATACAAATGCACCTCTTCACGAAGCTCGAGCCACCACGAGTCTCGCGTTTCCTGGTCCGCAAGTTTCGTCGCGAGTTTGCCAAGGTATTTGACGGAGCGAGCGCTCACGACGCCTCCGAGGCGGATGCGCGTCGACGGACTGAACACTTTCAGCGTGATCAGTTGGATTTCCTACCAGGGCAGTACGATGAGTCGCAGGCACAAACCATTGTCAGCCAATTAGTCAATCAATCATACCCAACACTGCCAGAGAATCCCAAGATGATTGATACAAGAACAAACGTACATCGTGCACCGAGATGTTGAACGCCTCGGGCGGCTTCATGGACTTCAGAAAGCGCCGCGGCATATATCGTGGGGACGAGATCGCGTCGATCGCGTCCACTGGCGGGAGCATCGGAGGCGGAGGGGGCTGCTGCGGGTCGTCCTTGGCGGACAATCCCAGCTGGCCTTCGTCATCGCTCTCGTAGCCATTATGATTGTTCTCGCCATTCCGCTGCGAGCTCGAGCCCAAATCTCCAGCCGACGACGGGTCATTCTTCCCCACGGGCGTGATGTAACACGCAGTACCACACGCGCGCGCCACGAGTCCGCTGTCGCCTTCGACGTCGAAGAACTGCTTGTACGCCAGCACGGCGTTGCCGCCGAGCTCGAGCGCTTTCTTGCCGACCAACGTGACGACCTGCGACGACAGCTTGTAGAGCAGCAGCTGGCGGTGCTCGTTGCTCTTTCTCGACGTGCGAAAGTTGTCGCTCCATGAATACTCCGGGTCGGCGTGCACCACGAGCTCTTCGACAAAGCCCAGCATCGTGTCGATGCGGTAGAGGTTCGGGTCCAGCGTCGAGAGGCCGAAGAACTGCACGCCCGCCGACGACTCGCGGAACGGGTTCACGTCGCCAAAGTAGTGCAGGCGGATCACGAGGCTGAGCTCGCAGCGCACGCCCAGCAGCGTGTCGTACACCGGGAACCAGCCCTGGATCACGTGGCCGTCGCGCATGAGCAGGCAGTTGAGGTCCACGTACACGATCCCAATGGTCTGTCAAACGCATACAAACAAGCCCAGCAATGTACATTAGCACACACCGCCATGCATACATACACACAGCCAAGTATACAAGCGCAAGCATGCTACGCACCGCGTCGCTCGTGTAGACGTCGTGGTCCATGAGCTTGAACTCGATCGGCTGGCTTTGCAACACCGAGTCGTCGGCGACGTCGAAGCGAAACTCCTCGTCCCACTTGGGGTTAAGCGTCTTCTTGGAGACCGAGGACTTGGCCTCGAAGGACGCGAACGTGATGCCCACGTACGCGTCCGCCAGCTTGCTCGTGCGGTCCATCACGGGCAGGTCGCGCGCCTCCACGAGCCGGATCTTGATCGTGCACGGCATCTTCGCTCGCTGGTTTGGCTTTGGGCTGGCACCAAAAGCAAATGGCTCTGCTCTATCTGTGGATGTGCGCACTGTTCCTCTTCAAGTCGACTCGGAAGACATTCATGCCACATCATTTTGCTTGTTACTGGAAAAACCGTATATTAATTAGCATTAGATCGTAGAAAGGTCTCACACAAAACAAGCGCTTTCCTTTCAAGCAGCTTTATAGAGTAAGGTGGACCATATTAATTAACTGGATCTGGTGTCGGCGCCACCTCGCGAAGCGTGACATGGCCAAGGCGATACTTTTTTTGGCAATGTGCATGATTTGCAGCCGATTGCTGCAGCTTTGACGTTCGTCAAGCGCGTCATCTCGCGAAATCGCACAAAGCAGTCCTCGCCCCCTAGACGTAACGATCTGGTGGTGGAGGTCAGTTTTCATACGCGACTTAATAGCAAAAGTCCACGTCACGAGATACAACTCAAACATCGGTGGTTTGCATACGCGTGAGCGTTTGGATTCTGGAGTTCTGAAAAACGAAGCTAGACACTCGAAGGCGTCAGTAATAATACGTATTTGCCACAAGAAGAAGACGAAGAAAAACGTTCACGCACATGACATTCAATACTGGATGGGGGTTAGCCAGGAACTACCTTAGACAGCAACCTACTACAACCTACTGTAATAATAGTAGTAGTACTCATCTGGCGGACTCACTCCTGCTACCGCTTA
>JAADVN010000253.1:0-24412 GCA_023335535.1 Globisporangium spinosum
CTCGACGTGAAAACAACAATGTAAATGAGTTGACACAGCTATTGAGTCCCCAACCGAGCCTTTTGGCGCTGTAATCAAGCCTTGAACGCCCCCTCCCCCATGTGCTATGTTTTCACCTGTCCTTATGTTTATGACGCACTCTTTAAATGTATATTTTCCAAGACATGGCCACCAAGTGGTCAAATGAAGTCGTGCTTTCGCCACGAGAACGTCCCACATGTTTTCTATCATATCTGAAGATTTCAGTGCTGGAGAGTAAAAATTGAGGGGAAAATCTACATTTTCGTTAAAAAAAGAAGAAACGTCCTTGAGATTTTGGCGCGCACTGTATACTTCCATCGATGGGCATTTGTTATTGTTGTTGCAGCAAATGATGGGAAGAGCAAAAAAAAAAAGCAGCAGCGCACTTGATTCAAAGTGAATGATGGCTGGATAAGCTCCATCATCAATCCTTTCAGGACGGGAGGCCGGTCGTCGGTCTGTTGTTGCTGTTGAGCGAGCGACTGCAGCGTTGGAGCTCTATAGTTCAAATGACATGTTCATCACCACTTCCTTGTTTTGTGTAAGCACACACAGCAAACCATTGCAATGCAGTCACATTGCATTTCTGCAACGGCTGGTCTGTTTGGAGAAGCCGTTGGACGGAATTGACGCGCCCCTTCAACAAAAAGAGCCATTTCTGGAATGCGGAATAAAGGCGCCTGGTGATGCTTATTTCTCATAAGTGGAACTTGCGCGTTTGATCAGCCTCTGTGTGCCAAGTTTGTACGAACGTTGCCTAAAAAGAAGACGAGCAACTGTGGAGCCGAGACTTAATATCGGTACCACCAGCTGTGTTGAGGTGATCGAGCGTGTATCACATGTGGATCAGGTCAGCGGGCGTGTTTGTGTGTGTGTGTGTGTGCTGATATGCTCGATCTTGCGAATGTGCTGAGCAAGCTCGTGATTTGTGCACGCGGAACCTCGATGATGGTTCCTATTTCGTAATAAATTACAAAACCACCCTTAAAAAGAAAACTAGCCTCAGCTCGTTCACATCTATCCTCCTCAGGTGCGACTGGATTACCAACGCGACGACAGTACTTTTTCGCCAATGAAATCCTTCTATTTTCGCTGCGTGCTTTTTCACCAATAGCCATACAGTGTATCCGATCCGCCCCTTTCCCCATATGCGGGACACTGGACTCAATGTTCAGCGCCTCCTCTGCTATCAAATGAGTCCAGTAGCAACAGCACGCACCCTTTGTAAAAAGGATATATGCTAGGAGATTAATATCACATTATCGCATGTATCTACTTTAAACGGGTCCACAAGCTGTCAACGCTCACTCAGAAACGCGCCAAACCACTGGTCGCCCAAGAGTGGCACATGTTGAAGGGCGCCACTTGACAGAACAATCGGCGTCGCCCCAATCAGCAGCAGCAGCGCTTGTGTTGATTATAATGCGGGCGCCGTCCATTCACCGCACGCTTACCTTCATTACAGGATTGGGCTAGTTGAACAGCATCGCGTCGCGTCGCATTGCAAGCAATACGCTGTCTAACAAGCCAGGCCATCAAGCGCGCATTGACGGTGGGGGGCGGTCCGTCGCATCACACCAATCAGCTTCACTGAACACCAGACAGTCAGCGCCAGGCAGAACCTGTCAGCTCCAGTCAACCCTGTCAGCACGCGGTTGATGAAGGCCGCCTCACTCAAGATCGCAGCGTTTGCGGCGGCGGCAGCGCTCATGACGAGCGCAGGTGGATGGATAGGAACGTTCGCGCAGGCGCAGTCGATGCTCACGGCGCCGGAGAACTGCGTGGAACCAACGCTACAGATCCAGGATTCGACCAACGTTGCGATCCTCTGCGACGGCCTCGTGGTCGAGAAGGCGCCGTTCAACGGCATCGCGACGCTCGAAGTCGGCATCAAAGCTGCGTCGCTCGTCATGAAGGCTCTCGTGAGCGACACGCTCACCACCTTGTACGTCCTTTCCTAGTTCAATCTGAATGGATTGTGTGTGTGATATGATGATGTACGAGTACTGACGTGAAGGGCTGTTTGTTATTGTAGACTTGTTCACAGTGGGAACGCCACAGAGACTGCCTACGCGGGTACGAAGAAGACCTTGGAGTTCGACGCCGGCTTCTCGGAACTGCGCACGCTCACGTCACTGTACGTGCGCGCTCATTACCTCCATGTCTATAGTTGCAGCTTTCTGGTGAGAGTCTCTTACTGAACTCTTCTTGGTTGACTTCTTTCCCATTGCACAGAACATTCAAGAACATCCAGTTCAAGGCGCCGAACGTGTCCATCAAGACCCCCGACTCACTACTGACTCTGTACGTAGACCCACCCACCAACCAGCTGACCACCAGATGCGGGCTTTTGAATTGTGATTTTCTTAATGTTGTGTCTAATAATTGGTTTGTGCTTACGCTTTGCAGGACCATTGACAGTACAAACGCAGAAGACCTTCTGCTGACGGTGCTCCCAGGGAGCTCTCCAAAGCTTCAGCTGCTGTGAGTCCCCATATCTCCGCGTTGTGTGTATTTTATTATAGTGCTGATTAACTCAATGCTGTTATGAACTCTTCAATTCCAGTGATCTCCCAGGCAACGCATTCTCCACAATACCCAAGTGTCTCTACAACCGCCAGTACCCTGCCGACAGCCTCAAGGCGTAAGTCTACGCACCACTATGTGGATCTATTCGAACTTCTGATGGAGCGAACGAGCCTGTAACTCACCCTCGACTTTCTTGTTTCTCTCTCTCTCTCTCTCTCTCTTAGCGATGTGGAGGTCCTTGGAAAGACATTCGAGGTGCTGGACCACGCTTCGTTTGAGATGCTGAGCTCGAACCTCGCGCCCACACAATCATCCTTTGAGCTTAGCTCGGACTGCAACTTCGACACTGGATTCGTTGGGTCGATCGCGACCGGTAAGCGCATCACCAAAGGGGTCTACAAAGTCTGCGATGCCTCGACAGTGACCGGCACCGTCCCATCCAGAGACGCATCGAGCGGCTCGACGCCCACGCCCGCGCCGCAGGCTACGACCTCAGCTTCCAGCGGCAGCGGCTCGTCCGACACGACTCTGATCGTGCTCGCAGTCATCATCGCGGTGATCGCGCTCGCACTGGGTTGTTATTTGTTCCACCGATACTTTCTGAACAAGAAGAAGATGTCGCTGGATCCGATCAACGACAACGCGATCAACCTGATCGGCAAAGTGGATACCACAACGTCGGGCAAGCAGGCATTGCTCTCGAACGACGAGACCCTGAGTGGGATCAGACTGGACCACCCTGTGGCGCTGACCAGACCCGCAGGAAGCGGTAGGACGTGGGTCGGAGAGTATCTTCGCGAGAAAGTGATCGTGAAGCGCGTGGAAGCCGAGATCACGGACACGTACGTCACGAAGAGCCTCATGAACCAGGCGTGCTTCCTGGCGCCGCTCTCACATCCGAACATCGTCAGTCTGAAAGGCGTCGCGTGGGTCGCGGGGACGGATTTCGCGATCGTCGCCGAGTTTATGAATAAAGACAATTTGAGAACGGTGCTTTTCGATCCTGAGATCGAACTAGACATGGAAGCGAAACTCGGGATGTGCTTGGAGATTGCCCGCGCGCTCGTGTATTTGCACAACGCTGAGCGCAACATGTACGTGCGCAACCTGTCGAGTCGCAAGGTGCTCGTGAAAGGCGCGAACGAGTGCAAGATCAACCTGTTTGATTGCTATCCGTGCGTGAAGAAGATCACCCCCGTGGAGAGCTACGGCGCCGGTGAGCTCGTATGGCTCGCACCGGAAATCGTCACGCGATCGTTCCCCGTGGACCCAAAGAAAGCCAACATCTACGCGTTCGGCGTGCTCATGTGCGAGATCCTCTCGCGCGTGTCCCCGTTCCAGAACCTGATCGACGAAGTGGGCAACACGCTGTCGGACATTGAGATCGCGAAGCGCGTGCGCCGAAAAGATACGATCGCGCCGCACGAGAACCATCCTGAGTACATGTGGGCGCCGCAGAGTCTGCGGACTACCATCGAGCTGTGCCTATCCATCTCACCGGCCGAGCGTCCAACTGCAGAGGACATCATCATCGCGCTCCAGGACGCCAAGGTCGAGGAGATCGCGGCGAGTTTGCGGACAGGCGGGGACTTTTTTGTGTGAGACGAGGAAGAGAGAGAGAGACGCATAAGGATCGTGGTTCGTCCGTTGATCTCCGTTTGCTTTTTTGGTGTAAAAGTAATCATGTAAATTCAGATGCTGGAGCTTCAAGCGCACACGAAGGCGAAGTGTGTGTTCTTCAATTGACTGCTTCATGCCCTCACACAGTTGTGAACAACAAGTACTGACCTCGTACTCAAACCAACATGACCCCAAGGTGTAGAGGTATGTATTGTCTTAAATCCAGTCTTGCCACACAAGTCTCCTTTGATGGAAGTTGGTGGTGTGACTGACTGAGCTGTGTGGTGCGATGTGATGCCAGCCATCTCTTCTGCACAACTGCGTCTTGACTCAAGGTGGTTGGACAGTGGGCTCTCAAAGAATTCAGAAAGGGCTTATTGGAGACTCTATGGCGCAACTAAACTTATGCGCTTTTGTTTGATGGCTGGACCCATGCACCTGCGCTTTTCCGCGTCCGATGGAAGCAAATCTCTCGACTGACATGATGGTGATGGTGATTGGATTCTTCATGCATGAGGTGCCTGGGACACCGCATTCCTGATTGACCATCTTCTGTTAAGGACAACAACCTCCACTCGTCCATATGATGACGCACATCAAGTCGTCAGCGGTCTCGACCCTCCTGTCGCTGCTGCTAGTGCTGTTGCTCTCCTTTACAGAAGCATCAGCTCAGTCGAGCGTCACGACACTCCTCGCGCCGTCATCGTGTGCTCTCGACACCGTGTTGGAGTTCACTGAGAGCGATACGATCACGATCGCATGCAGCGGCAAAGTCGTATCCCAGGCACCCAGGAGTATCGCGACAGCGCTCGATGTCACTATCCAGTCGTCTTAACTCACTGTCGTTGCGCTTGCGGACAAGAAGCTCACAAATGTGTAAGTGTGACCACTATCGTTATACTTCGAAGTACTGTTTGCTTGCTGAGAATCGAGGGCTAACCAAGGGATGTGTATGTGGAAAATTGTTAATTAGCATGATCCATGGCAGCGCAGATGCAACAGAGAGACCTCGACTGGATCTTGGGGGCACCAACTTTGCGGGACTAGCAAACCTCTCGTCGCTGTACGTTACGTGCATGTTCGATTTCCATTGCTGAGCTTGTCGACATGGCAAACTTACAGAGTGCTTATGCGTTTGGATGGGTGTTTGGTACTCTCGCATGTTTAATGAGATCTCTCAGATCAACTTCCAGGCTCCCTCGGTTCAACTCGCGGCACCTGAGCTGCTCGCGAGCACGTAAGTCTTGCGGAATACTTCAAAAATTGGCGGCTTGGCAACTTTCGCACCTGAAAGTTGTCTAACTTGCAAACAAATGGGTTCAGGAGAACCGAAGCAACGAATGCGGAAGCCATCGAGTTCAACGTGCCAGTCAGTTCGCGTTTGAAGCAACTATGCGTCGAGAAATCGCCTTTCAACAGTATTGTTATCTGTGCCAGCGCGCCTTTTCTTGGGAGGCTTGCTAACATGGAGCACCCTCTTTCCACTTCTGCCTGGAATAGGTTGCTTGCGAACAAGCTCGCGGGTATCCCTCCGGTGATTTTCGACTCGCTGAGCCTCAGAAAAGTGTGCGTCCACTGATTTCAAAGCTACTATTCATTTACCTGCCATGGTATCGATCTGATTGATGAAGTTAACCTGTTTCTCGTTTTGGTGGACGGTTGCGCTAGCTTCCTTGCCAACAACCCGTTGATGCAGAATGTCTCGCTCACGAACAAACAGGCGCATTTCACCTTCGACAGCCTGGATAGCTTTACGATCGACTCCGCCAGTCTCCGCGGTGACTACGCTGTTTCCGACCCGTACGACTTTACCAGGTTCGGGTTCACTGTCTGTATCTCGCACGGGAAAAATGTGACTATCATCGAAAGTGACGTGGGTCCATCAGATAATGATCCGCAACCCACTTCACCAGTAGTCACCCCTCCACCTTCTTCATTACCAAATCTGATAGACAGAAGTAGCCAGTCCACAAACCTGATCTCGTTGATACTTGGCAGTGTCAGCGCTGTGTCCGCCGCGGTGGATATCATCGTCAGAGGGTACTACTACCGCTCCAAGTCCAAGCACAAAGTCGACTCTGCAGGAATCCAGTTGGTCAATACAGAGTCGAATGCGTCGCCGCTCTGGAACGACTGGGAGCTGCTCGCTGTTTGCGTCAATGTGGACGATATCCAAGACATCAGGGAACTCGGGAGCGGCGCGTTCGCTGACGTTTGACTCGTCAAGTTCCGAAACTCGACGCTCATGGCATCGAAAAGGCTGCTAGAAAGTCAAGTCACACTGCAGCACACGGAAGAATTCATCAGCGAGATCAAGTTGATGAAGAGCCTCAGCCACCCGAACATCGTGTCGTTTCTCGGTGTGGCGTGGACCACGGAAACGGATCTGCAAGTGCTGTCCGAGTATATGAACGAAGGGATTTGCGGTCGAGTCTCGTCGAGATAGCGAAACAGGTTGCGATGCCACAATGGAATACTACGAAACGCTGGTGTTCGTGCACTCGTTCTCGCCACCCCGGACGCATCGAGATCTGAAATCTCACAATATTCTTTTGTCAGCAGACATGCGAGCCAAGCTGACGGACTTTGGCACCACACGCGAGCGATCCCAGAACAACACAACGACGATCAGCTACGGCATGGGACGGTGAACAGCTCCGGAGGTGATCTCTGGTTCCCAGGATTACAGCTCAGCCGCCGACATTTTCTCGATTGGAGTTGTGCTAGCGGAGCTCGACAGTCACGCACTGCCATACGAAAGGCTTTGCAACGCCAACAGCAACACACTCGCGGATGCTGAGATTTTGCAACTGGTGTCGACAGGAGAGCTCCGTCTGCCCTTTGGAGCTGCGTGTCCAGAGAAGATCGCGCAGATCGCAGATCGCTGCTTGGCGCTGAACCCTGATGACTGCCCGAAAGCATTTGAAGTGAAGTATGCGCTCGGCTGGCTGATGAAGCAAGCGAGAGGGTTGTAACCCCTGGGATGAGTGAGTCCAGGTGACCATGGCTTAGGCACCGTCATTTTATGGGCTTTACTTGCGCGTCATATTAGTTCTTTATAATCGCTCTGTATCTTGTATTTTCTCTTAAAGCCTCGCACTGTTAATGAAATTCTGTAGCTGCTATTGCCTCAATCACGGCGTCCACGCTCGCTTTGCTCGCTGTGCTGTCCGTCTTCGCTCTATCGGACTGCAGGATACTCTCGATACTCGACTCCGCCTCGGCAAGCAGCTGCTCAAACTCTTTTCCGATGCTGTTCTGTTTCTTCGGTCCGGACTCGCCCGCGTCTCCAAAGCCAGCGCCACCACTCACGTTCCTAACTGTCGGTGACGAGGTCGGGGAGAACAGACCGCCGCAGGAGCTCGTGTCAGAGTAATCTGTATCGGTCGAGATCTTGCGACTCGAGGGCGACATGCTGCGCTTCGGCTCGAGGTAGTAGCCCTCTGGCTTCAACGGCAAGTTGCGCACTCGATCTTTCGCAAACAACACGGAGCAGAGCTCTTTGAGGATCTCGTCCAGCACGATAAACCCGCACAGTAAGCGCGTTTCTGCTTCGTGGTCGTTCAGAGATGCTTCATTGTCATCGTCGACCAGTTTCCTTCGGATCTCAAACAACCTCGACTCGCCATTCGGCAGACGATCGATTCGACGCCGTGCGTCAGAGTACACGTCTTCCAAGATGGAGCGCACGCTTTGTCCCGCTGGTCGCTGCTCATTGACATCGAATACAACCGACGCACATCGTTGCTTCAGCGCGATCGCAGCGACCAAGCCCGACAGCGCGAGGTTTTCATGAAATGAGTTCTCCAGAATGCGCTCGAGACGATTGAACACCACTCGAATAAATAGAGGCAGCTCACCACTTGCAGCGCCACCGCCGCCGACACTGGAAACACTTTGCTTCTTCATCTTTGATTGTCCATTGGACAAGCTTCTCTGTCGCTCGAATTCAGGTGTGACAGGCGAGAAAGACGGCAAGTTGAGCGTCAGATACACCTCACGAAGCGGCTTCATCGAGTTGCGCGTCGCGGCTGTGCGCGATGTTGCCACCGAGGCGGCATCGCTCTTTCTCTCACCACTTGGTGATTCCACCTTGACGTTCTTCTCTGAACCGCTCTCGCTCGCTTGCTTAGCATTCACCAACGCAGCTTCGTCTTCCGCGTCCGTCTCGTCGTCACTTGTGTCAGAGTCTTCGATTGCTGCGGGTGCGCGCTGGCATGCGGCATATTCTGCATCAGCGATGTACGAGAGCAACGAGAGCACTTGGCCTTCGCTGTTGTCATCTGCAGCTGGGATGTCGATCTCGTCATTCATCCCATCGAACGCTTGGATCTTCCACAAATGCACGTTCGACGCCACTACAGAGTTTGGGAAACGCGTCGCAAACCAGATCGCTCCATTCGCGTTCACAGGGCTCAACGTCGAGTTGGTGCGGCGGGGCACCTGATCTGACGCCTCTAGCTCGCCAAGGAGAGCTGCATCCACTGTCTCGTCTTGGAGCTCCATCAAATACGTAAACAAGTCGATCGTCGCGATACTCAGCGAGTTCGAGAGCGAGTCCATGCGATGCAGTAGCTCCGTTGGGAGTATTTGCGCGGGCGAAAGCTCGGCTGGTTCGATAGTTTTCCCACTCTCCGCGGCATCACCATTCTCTAATGACGCGGCTTGATCGACAGACACGCTCTCTGCACTTGGACTCTGCTGTAATAAAAACTGGATGTAGACGTAAAGCAGCGGGTTCGCGCTCGTGTCACTGCAGCAAGCCACGAGCTCTTCCAGGATGATTCGCGCATACAGTGTCGCGGTCCGTGACGTCGCCTCCGATGTGTTCAGCAAACCTTCCAAGAGCGGTCCCTCTAAAAAGCGTGCTCGGAACTGCAACAGCAGCTCATTTGCGATCGACGTTCGCGATTCTCGTCCAGTCTCGTCATCTTTTTCAAGCAGCTCGTATCGAGCCACCATCGCCAGCGTACAACAGAAGCGCAACCGGATCGCGATCAAGTAGAGTTCGTTCTCGATCCCCTTTCTGGAGCTGGACGTTGGCGAGAGAATCGCCCCGCTGCCACGCGAAGTGTTGTCTGGAAGCGTCTTCGGGAGGTTGTCGAACGCTGAGATCACGCCGTTGACCGCGTAGTGGCAGAATGGCGTCAGCTGGAGGATGAACCGGCAGAGCGCCTTCTCGTGCACGGCGGCTGCGATCACCAGAGCTTCACGACACTTCTCTCCAACTTTCCCCATCGCGTACATGTGCGGCAGCAACCCTGTGAAGAGCACGAGCTCCGATACTTCGTTCGCTTGGGATGAGGCGTGGAGTGAGTAGTCGGACGTCCCGCCCAATCCGTTTTTCCGGATGATCATGCTGTCTGCATGCAGGAAGAAGAACTCGGTCTGTACGGGATCCGCGCGCAGTTTCTTCCAGAGAATGTTGAGCAAGTTGATGAGGCACTTGCGCACCACTGGGTCCTCCACTTCTTTCTTCGTCGCCGCTTCAATCAGCCCGACGACCGAGACGTGTATCTCACGAGTCGGCAGCAGCGGATAATTCACTCTACGTGTTCCCCATAGGAAAACAAGAAAACCTTTGAGTCTCATGAGTGCATTCAATACCAGCAACGTCAGTGTAAAATATCCACAACGTACCTGCTCAGCAGCGCGCCAACGAACTGCATCGAGAGCGACATGATGCCGAACGGCTGGTCCTCCTTGCCGGCATCGCACAGATGCGGGATGATCTGTTGCTCCAGCAAATACTCGAGGCACTCGCGCGGCTGCTGCTGCGACTGCGAGTCCGGATCAGTCTGCGACGCTGCTCGTTCTTTCTGTCCGCCTATCGAAAGCTCCAGGCGATCCAGCGCGTTCTCCTCTGCGTAGATCAGAAGCACCATCTTCTGCAGCGAGTCACGCGTGTGGGACTCGAGCAGCAGCCGTCTCTGCTCGGCAGGGTCCAGGTCGCGGTTCATGATCGACTCAAGAAAGCGCGACACGGTCTGCCAGCGGTGGTGGAACTCCTGCGCGCGGGACTCGTACAGCGTCGGCGCCACAATGTCCGCCGCCTGCGCAAGCGCGTCCGACGCTCGTGCCGCGACCATCTTCATCTTGCTCTTGAGCGTGCTGATGAACTGGCTCATGATGCTTTCAGTTGCTTTGCTTCTTGAGGTAGTTGACTGGCGACACGTGAGGGGGCCTTAGTGCGATCTGCAGGCGATTACGGCACAAGCGAGGAAAAGCAAGCGAAAGTGGAGAATCGCGGTGGCCACCAGCGCGCTTTACGGCGCCTTTGCGTAGCGAATATACAGTCTCACACACAGAGAGAACGGAGAGAAAATGTCCCTGCGCGCGCGCTTCTTCGCTCTCCTTGAGCCTTGCGTCGCGCTTTCTTCCTTCCCTTTCGCGATACGAGCGACCCCGCACTCCCACTCTGAATTGCACAGCTGAGTCACACAGATGTAGTGCTCCAACGGAGGGGGGTATTATTAAATCTATACGTACCTCGAATATTGGATATACGTTGACAGTATCAGCATTGAGAGGGGCATTGTTGGAGCAGACGGTCGCACGAAGGTGAGATCTGTGTTGGTTGCGTGACGGTTGCTCGAAAGTAGCGCAAACTTCGAAGTTTGCCACGCTCCCCTCCTCCCCTTGTTTGACACGCTCCTTCCTTGTTGGCTCCTGTTCGCTCGCTGGTCCGAAAGCGCAGAACGCATTGGGGAAGAGCTACAAACCGCCGAGCGGAACGCCTCCTGTCCGTGGCAGCCCGCTGCATCTCACTCACTCACACCACTGCGAACGTGTGCCTGTGTGTGTGCGTGTGTCCCGTCTGTGCCAAGCCTCATCGCTCAGCCAGTGTGCGTTCTCCGCTCGATCGGGCGAATCTCGCTGCGAAGAGAGCATGTTGAGCAAGGTCCTGCGCCGATCCGCTGCGGCGCGTCTTGCGCAGCCGTCGTCCAAGCGACTCACGCGCCGATTTCTAGTGCACACGAATGCGTGCAAGCAAGAAGACGTCGATGATGAACGCGCGGATGCGTCGCCTATTACTGGTGCTACTGCGGGTAAGAAGCACGGCGGCAGCAGCAGCAGAGCTCAAGCTCCCAGCAACGATCATCGCAGCTTGTTCAGCTCCAGCGTCCCCATCGGCGTGGCAGATTCCCGACACACGACTCCAAGAGCACTTCAAACTCCAGGATCCCCGTCGTTAAAGCTGAAGCCCGTGGACGGAACCACAAACGGCATCACCGCGAAAGATCTCGAAGCGTAAGTCGGTCGCTGTCTTTGCGTTGTTGTGCTGTGTGGTCTTCAGTCGTTCTCACCTGTGAACTACTTTCTTGTGAAATACAGGGCCAAAGCGACCTTGGAGAGCCTCGGCACTAGAGTGCAGGCTTCCAGTCAGCGAGTGGACGGCGAGTCCGACTACCAAAAGCACAAGCGTCTGCAGAAGGCAATGACGGGACCGCTCGACAAACTGCTGTATCGCTGCCGGCAGCGGAAGGAGTTTACGCAAATCGAAGCGATCGCGTTTGTGTGGGAGGACGTTTTCCCGCAGTACGCAAACAACCTGAAGCACCGGACAATCATCTGCGAGAACTATGCGCACGGGCTCAACCGCCAGCAGCGCTTCGAGGAGGTCGTCGATAAGCTGTTCAAAAAGCAACTGCCTGCGGAGGAAGAAAATGGCGCTGCGACAGTGAACGCAAAGACGCTGATCATGTCGCCACATCTCGCGGAATCGATTCTGCTGGCGTGCGGGCACCTCAAAGATTCCACGAGCGCGTTGCAACTGCTGGACATCATGCGCTCCGCAAATGTGCGCATCACGAAAATCGCGTACTTTCATCTGCTCAACACCTTGCTCAAAGACGAAGACAGCCTGGAGCTAGACACGGTCCTTCAGCTCTGTGAAGAAGTGGTGCGCGATCTGAACGACACGGTACCGATGTCGGTGCTCCCAACGGTGATCAAGGTCGCAGCAGAGCACGACGAACTGGAGCGTGCGATGAACGTCTACAACCACCCGGTGGATGCGCCAATGTGCAGTTTTACCGAATTTCGCTTCGAGATCTGCTTGCAAACACTGTGCGACCATGGATACGTGTCGGCAATGATGGAGGTGTACAAGAACGTCATGAACTCTGCGACTGCGACCCGAGGCTTGAAAGAAAGAATATCGAAGTGTCTGCTCTTGAAATGTCTCAAGGATCGCAAAGCCGAGCACCACGACGCTGTGATTCAAGTCGCGCTTGAGCTGATGAAGACCATGGACAGCCATCAAATCGCGACGAGTCACCATTGCGTCTACCCTTTGATCCGCACGCTGCTGCAGGAGAACCAGATCACCAACATCGACGACTTGATGGCGTTCTTCCGCAAATACCCTCACGTGATTGAGTGGAACTCGTTCTCAATCTGCGAGGCGGTGATCGCGTGCGTCTACTGCAAGGAAGTGCAGATGGTGGATGAGCTCTTCGTGCACGCGCTCGACAACAACATCCCGATCAAGTACGCAGCGCTGGAGAAAGTGATCTCATTCTACTATAAGCTGGGAATGCTCGGCGATTTGGAGAAAGTGGCCGACATCATTCGCGCATTGCGCCTGAACAAGCACATCCCTCTGGGCATCGCGGTGACTGAGATCGGCATGGCGTCGAACATCCGTTTGGGTCGATTCCAGGAAGTGATTCACCTGTTTGAAGACTTCTCTGCGATGGATGGCGGCCGCAAGCGCATCTTGAAGCGCCGGATCATGCTCAAGTCCGCGCTGAAAGCGTACGCCGCCTTGAATCGCCTGGACGAGTCGAATGCCATTCGAGCGCTACTGGGGGACAGTTACGGCAACGTGTTGAAGCGCGTGTCCGATTCTGATACCGAGAACCTGGACGGCGATGACGACGACGCCTATGGCGACTTCTTCACCGAGTCCATAGATAAAATAGAGAGATAGAAACAAAAAAAGGATGATAATACAACCATCCACTCACCTGTGACCGTAAAAAAAGAAGCCAGTATCAATCAGCAACGAGTCTTGGCGAGTCTTGGAGAATCGAGGCGGAAGCTCTGGAAACCCTTTTGTGTTATTTCTAAGCTGGTAAAAATAACAACAGACCTGCTGCATGCTGGACAACGACTAGAAGAGAGAACTTGTCGGGCAAACTCTGCAGGAAGCGGGCGAATGCTCTGATTACATCAGACCCGACGCTGACATGCCGGATGAAGCTGAGCTGGCTATGAAGGCAGCACGGCAGTCGGACGCTGCAGCTGGCTGCTCCCTAGCAGTGCCGCCGGAAGTCGAGTCGACCGATGTTGCGCTGGAGCCACCAACGCAGGAGCTTGCCGTCTACGATCTGTTTGTACGATGGCTGCTGAGCTTATCCCTGGAAGAGCTGTCCTCTATCAACAGAGCTGCCCCGTTTGTTGTGGTTGACCCCGAACCAGATGCTGCTGATCGCGATGATGGTGGCGCCGATGATGAGCATGGCATTCACGATCCGGAAACGGACAAGCAGACTGGGAAGACATCGAGACAACACTTTGACAGCTTGAGTGAGGCGATATTCGCGCGAGCCGAAATTGAAGCTGACTTTGAAACTGTTGCAGATTTGGTGGCGATGGCGCGGCGCGAGTTTGGTGGCATCGACGAAAAGTTGACCGGTATCGAAGGCGAACAGGAAGCCAGCAAAGAGCGCATCACTCTCCTTGAATCGCGGATCGTGAAGCACTTGGAGGATCGCGACCTCGCGATCGCAGAGAAATACACGACCAAGAAGCAGATCGAGGAAGTCGAGCAGTTCAAAGCCCTGCATCCACAGATGTCGAGGTCGCCGTCGCTCCTTGGGTTCCTTCGCCTGTCGGGCCGCAGAAGCAGCAGCTCAGCAGGCGCGGTGTTTTCCGAGAAAGAGGTCGAGCGGCTCCAAAAAGAAGTCGCAGACACGAAAGTGTCAACGGCATTGGCGAAGACCGGGCTCGACACGCACTACTACCGCCTGCGCCAGCTTGAGAAGAAATGCGCGGCCGTCAAGTTTGAGATCGCGCGGGCGAGTGCACACGAAGGCGATCTTCGTGCGACGCTGGAGCAGCTGGCGCGCGAGCGGAAGCACTCGCTCAAGAAGCTGCACCAGATCTCCGTCTTCTCCGCGGAAGCGTCTGTACGGCTGCGGTGAACAAGCGTCGAGAAACGCGAGTTAGGAAGAGGAAGACATATTAGAGATTGCTTAAATAAACGAACGCATGCATGGTGTTGCCTGCGCGCTTCTTACCTTTTGGTGAAGTGGACGACGTCACATTCCTGGAGCATTGGAGCAATGCAGAGCAAATGTGTTCAGCAATGTGATCATCACTCTCAACTTCAACTCACTCAGTTAGACAAGTTTCGCATTTTGTGTAGAAATTGCGGGAGGTACGGTACTTGGAACTTCAACTTGCACTCTTTGCGGCTTCGCCATTGCGGAATCAGCACCGAGAGAGAGAGCGAGAGAAAGCAACGTGGAGCATGTGGGGGTTTGGACGTGCATGCAGTAGTGACCATCCAGCCAGAGGTGCGAGTGCATGCATCAATATATTTGTATGTGTACATATGCCCGTTTGGTACGAACAAATAATGAGTGCTGTTGCAGATTACTTTGGTGAACACGGTCGAGCGCTGGAAGAAACATATCAGAGAAGCATTCTCCCGCTACCGCCAATTACTTCGACGCTTAAAGATGAGATCGACGCGACTGCAGTGTGGTGGAAAACCAAGATGGGAGCTCTAGTTGATGTGATCATTCGACAAGAGGATGAGAGCCGGCAGCATACGATCGACGTGGATCTGAAAGATGGCGAAAGCAGTCTCGCGAGCCTTTGGAGTGGCAGCCGAATTGCAGACTACTCTGCAGACATGCTTGTGTCGCTGGTAGCTGACAAATACGCAGGCCCTATCAATTACGAGGCAATCGACTCAAAGAAGCCATGCGATTCATCTCAAGAAGAAATTTCGGGCTTCGCGCTGCGCAGAATTGATGCGGACGAACGCTCTTGGGCTCTCGGTGCATCATGGTTGCAAAACCTTTTCCAAGACAACTGCGCTTTACTGGAGCAAATTGCGCACCAGCATGCTGCGTTGGTCTCAAGAGCCAACCTAAGAGCACAGCCAGCACTACGCACCAGGTACTGCGTTCTTGCTGATGTCTATTGCTGTTCCGACATATCTTCACACTCAACTAACTGATGTAAAATTTGTAGGGAGGAGGAAGCTGATTTTCTAGGAGTCCGTGACGATCAAATTCCTTGTGCATCAGAAACAAGTCTCGAAATGTGCGCAACAACTCTACCTGAAACTCCGCCAGCAAGTCTCAAACGTTTGGAGCTGCCTACAATTTCAGAAGTTGCGCCGGGATGCCGATTGATCGAATTGCTGAACCAACAGCACGCTGCTTTGTTTGAGCGCTGTGCAGTCACGGATGAGCTGTGCGAGTCTGCAATTCAGAACGCCTTACGTGAAACCTTCTCGACTTGGGTGTCTGGAGCAGCACTGACAGATCCTAACCTCATGGGCTTCTATGAGAAGGAAGTCGCAGCAATCCAGCACTGCAAACAAGAAGCGGAAGAAACCAAGAACCAGTCGATTCAGTACGCCGACCCACAGAAACTCAAGCTGGACGGGTATGCTCTCCAACCGCCTGCTGCAGTTTTACAAGCAAAATCGTCTGCTATGTTGAAGAAGGTGCTGCGGAAGAATGCGGCAACGGTGCTGGTCCAAGAATCAGATGCGCTCGATTTCTTTAAACTCCCCCAAGTCTCCCAAGTCGCAGCAAAGAAGTGGAGTCCGTGGCAAGATTCGGTCGCGGAAATATCAAGCTACGCTACGATGAATTCTACTGCTGATCTGCGCAGGTTGCAGCAACTGCTGATGCCATCGAGATTGACACATCAAGACGAAAAGGGACCAGATGACGCGCTGCTGCGAGTGATTGATTCCGGAAAGCAGATGCTCCAAAAGATGCGATCATCGTCCAGTTCCGTACTGCCACGCCCGCTGACTAGCATCATACTAAACATTCCGTCGTTGTGGAACCAAGGATCCTTAGAGCTGAATGAATGTGGGCAATTCGACGAAGTATTCGAGTGGGTGCAACTTCCAAGTGAAAGCAACGAGGAGCCCGAGGATGAATCAAGCAAAGCTGATGAGACTGACTGCTTGGAGAGGGATGACGCAGCACAGAGTCCAGGCGAAAAAGTTCTCGAGCCCAAGAGAGCAAGAGAAGCTACGTCAGAAGCTGCGACGATCAAAGTGGATGCCTCAGTTGTCGCTGAAGCACCACGCAAGTGTCCTGCGATGACGTTCGTGATGCCTGATGCCGGACCTGCAACGACGGAAGATCTAGTTGCAGGGTTCTTAGGAGTGACATCCAATCCACTCGCCACAGACAAGCGGCAAACTGAGTCGGTCGTCGAAATCCCAAGCGTTGTCGAAGAAGCTGATACAAATCCTCAAATCAGGTTGCCCACTGAGCACTTAGCCAGACCTGTGCTATGGGACCTCGCCCGAAAGAAGGTTATTCGGGTCAACCCGAACTCCATCAAGTGTGCTCTCGAAGCTCTTTCGTTGGAGCTTCTAGAGTCGATCGTCTACCAGCAACAGGCAACAGTGAAAAAGATCAGCGCGAATCCGTCTGCATTTTCCCACGAAGCAATTTTTGACGCATGCGCAAGTTTCCGGCAAATCACCTGGCTCCACACGCTCAGGTATTTCTCGATGCCATGCACCTGATAGTTCTTTTGGAAGGCAGCTCGTCTGACAGTTTACAGGATGATATCTCTTTGCGGTCGAGAGAGTCTTCAAGCACGAAACGCTCAGCTTCATTTCGTGACGCAAGTTATCGCGACTACCAACTACAAGTCAGCATTAGGATCGTCGCACTGGAGAGATCTCAACAGACTCTACACAAGTCTTGGCGGAGGGGCAACAGATCTCGGAAACGTAGAGGATCACAACTCGATCGACCAAAAGGGATGCGGCGAGGACGAGTATGCTGTCACAAAGGAGCCGCCGCAAAAGAAGCCAAAACTACTGATAGATGAAGAAGACAAGCCTCCTGTTCGAGTGATCTGCTCTTTCCGGTTCTTATCGCATGCAAGTATTTCGCGAAACATGCTCGAAATGATGATGTGTGAAGTGATTGATCAATTTTGATGGAATGCAGGACGGGATACTGGACGAGTTGTCAACTGAGTTTGCTGTGTCAGTGATCGAAAGAGATCTACAAACTCCGATCGACTTGATTGTCGACGAGCGAAACGGGATATGCGTCCTCTGCACATCGCTCTTCAACGGTCAGTGTCATGACCGAGGCAATGATGCTTCAACATATGAGAGGTATTCTGACCAACAATTCCTCTTACAGACGCAAGCTCAATGAAGTCACTTACCTACAAGCTAGCGACAGCGCAAATCCAGTTCCAGCATTTATGGATCATTATAGGTATGCTGGCAAGCACATCCAGATGACCCGCCGACATGAGCATGTCGCTGACATGATTACTCTGTAGCTGAAGATTCGCAAGTGTCTCCAGCAATTGAGGATAACCTTCAAGCGTTTTTTGCTGCACTTGTGCACTTTCGCGTGGAAGTCCGGACATTCACGAGGTACGTCCCTGGTCTATTTGCTTCTTTTGCCTCACTGACGTGGCTAACGCCAGTTTTGAGAACAGCGCTTCAGACGAAGAAACAAGTCGCCAGATCAGAATTATTATCGACCACTGTGCGCAGTCCGCACTGGATGATCATCGCACGCTGCCTCGCATGTGGTTTGAGCGACCGTTCCTCTTGGAAGAAGAATCCCAGCTGGAGCGATTTTTGGCATCTACCCAGATCATCACGCCATACGCTGCGCAGTCTCTGTTGCATAAAATTTCGATTGAAGATCTGTTCAACAACAGGTACTTCGAAGTACTACATAGCTCCATTCGTGAGTTATAGCCTCGTCTTACGTGTTTATTGTGGCCACAACAACAGCTTGGAGCATTTGCAGCAACTGGTTCAAGACTCGGTTTCCAAAGACCAACTTCAACTGTTGTGGAGGTGAGCAGCAAGTGTTGCCATCACATCATGCTTGAACCTATTATCCGGCAAGAATCTGACCATGTACCTGCTTTAAACAGCATGATGCAGCAAAATCACGGGATACAGCAACAAGAGTTTGATGGCTTCATCAACCATTAATTGCCCGAGCTCTGTTCTTATGCTATCAAAATTGGAGAAATTACCGATGGTTCCGTGCTTTCATCTCCCGAATAGCTTGGAATCGGCCAGTGTAGTATCCGGATTGATACCAAGCTAAGAGGAGATTCGACAGCCCGTCATCATTCGCCCCCGACATGGCATTGACTCCAGGTGCACTCGGGAATGGCGGCATTGGCATGGAGGGCGGCATTTGTGGCTGAAAGTGCTGCGGTGGGTGCGACGGGTACCCTGGAGCTTGCTGACCACCATATCCATATCCTGTAGGGTATTGAGATGGAGAGGGCTGGTGTGCTGCTGTTTGGAACTGAGCTTGAAGGCTCGCGTACGCTTGCGCATAGGCGAGTTGGTAGATGTCGTTTTGAGAACCATGCTCTGACGCACTTGGCATCGCATATCCGTTTGCTCGAGACGGTGACTGCGACTGAGCTGCAAAGCTCTGCTGGTAGCCACTGGGGTTCGTCGGAGTGTAGCCATATGCTGGTGACGCGGCAGCTGCTGGCGTGGTCGAGGATGCGGTATCCTCCTCGTCAACTGACACGCGTCTGGACTGCTTTCTGGCGCTGCGAGAGCTCTTCGCCTTCTGGATCCTGGTCGTCAAGCCGAATATGAATGAGTAACAAACGAAGTGTCCAAGTCAAAACAAAGAACTCGCATTCTGATCGAGTACACATGGTGCACATTGGCTTGGGCAAAACAACCCGTACTTGGTCGAAGCTCCTGATCGCTGTCTCTGGTCGTTCAATGCATCTTCAAACGCCTGTGCCAGTTGGTAATACATGAATGTAAGTGTTAGATCAGCGCGTTGGGCGTCGACGAACTTCATAGCGGCGTTTGTGCATGTCGCTCGATGTACCCTCACAATCGCCATGTCATCCCATTGCTCATCTGCTTCGCTCACAGCGTCGCGTTCATCCTCGCTGCTGCTCTAAAACAGATCACAAACAGCGTCAGTCAACCCCACACACAAGCCTGTGTCACATTGCACTTGAAGTACAGCGAGCATTCGCAGCTCGACGCACACAAGCGCAAGTGCAAGTGCGGCACACGCGCTCATTCAACGCACCATTGTCCACGAATTTGGAGCTCTGTTTGCTTTTGGCAGTGGATCTGCAGATCCTGCATCAATTTTGCCCAGCACAATCCTCTACAATTCGATACGCACCATCTATCTATTTGTAGAGGAAAGTAGGCATCGCCCAATTTCCACTAGGCGGCAGACAGTTGAGCTGACGCTGGCTGAACAATGACCTCACGTCCCACCGAGTACCTTGGTCACATTATCGCTCACCATTGCGCGCGGTTGCGATATGCATCGCTCTCGATGAATCCCAACACGATACCACAAAGCCACGACGGCCATTCGATGAGGGTCAGGCTCGACTGGGGCAGTGCTGGTAAGTAGGAAAGGAGCATCAGGAGGGCAGAAACCACGGTCATTGCTACGGGGTTCGTTCGTGAATCAATCAATGCGGAGAAGTGAGAGCGCAGATATCGCGGTTGAGTCTACGTTCTTGTGCGACTGCTCCCCTATGTATGTGCCTGCAGTTTGCATTTACATAATGCACCATGAAGCCGCAAAGATCCCAAAAGCCAAACGAACATGAAAGAAGAGAAAAAGAAAACTGTACGTCACTGCGGATCCGCATTTTCGTCATCTGTCTGTTTGTCTACCTGCTGCTCATGTGCGTGCTTACTGCACGATTGAGCATCTAAGACGACTTGTTCAGGCGGTGCACGATGAACGCGCTCGAGTCAATGTACGCGAGCGTGACGTTCTTGATGCAGTCCACTTCCTTGGACGACAGCTCCGAGTCGGGCTTGCTGGCGCTGCACTTGTCCCACGCGATGGCCGTGATCTTGGAGATCGCCTGCTGGATCAGCGCGCGCTGCTGCTCCTCCACGAGCAGGTTCTGCATGTCCGAGGCGCCGAAGGAGCCCGCTGGCGCTGGCGCCGACTCGAACGACGACGGCGCTGGGGAGCTGTAGTCGTACGACGGCTCATCGTACGAGCCGTACGACTGCGTCTCTGGCTCTGGTGCCTTGCTCTTTCCGAATCCGAAGAACGACATAATGCTGCTGCTGCTGTTGTTGTTGTTGTAGTAGTTGTTGCGCTGCGAAGGCGGTGGCAAGTCGATCGATCGATCAATCGCTTTGCTGCTTGTTGCTGGAGCTCTTTCTGGGAATGACAAGAACCATGGGCGCTTCTGGGCCAAAGGCATGCTGGTCAAAAAGGCTCACACAAAACAAAAATCCCTTAATTTGCAAAATATTCACACATGTTTATTATTCTGCATAAATATATGATTTGAAGATATTTATTTCGTAAACATCATTATTTGATCAATATTTACGTAATTAGCACAAGTTGCCGCAAACATTCCGCAGGCTTGCAAGAAGCGTGCTCACACGGACACTTTCCCATCACCAAGCCAAGCGCCGTGCTTGGTTGCGCGCTATGCGTGTGTCTGCGGCGTACAAAACAGCAAGGTTGCCTAACTGGCGGTGTGGATGCACAAGCGCCGTTGATCAGGTGCAATGCGGGCATGCGTCCCTTGACGATTGCAGCGAAACGCCGCTGTCTCAGCGGGTCTGTTTTTGGGAAGCCATCGAATCGAAGTTGACACGAAAGACTCAAAGCTCGTCGGGTTCTTGATCGGCTGTATCTTCCTCTATCGATCGACTTCAGCGCGGTGCTGATGCACCCGACTCATGTGAACAGTGAAGGGCTCTCACTACCAGCGACAGCAGCAGTTTCATCACCAACGCGATGTCGGTCGCCGCTCAACAACAAGCCGCCGCGACGGATTGAGCTGACGCCGTTGGCAACCGCAAGTACTCCCTATGGGAGCAACAATCTGGCTGAGTCTTCCTCGAGCAACAATGGCGATCTCGATTTGCCATCGCTCGAAGAGCTGTGCATCAAGAGCCCGCGATACCTATACTCTACGTGCAGTCCGAAGATCACCTTGCGTTCGCCCAAGAAAGTGTATCCACGGCTTCAAACGATCGCGCAACTTGCGGAAACCCACATGAGCTCCATGTACAATGGCGAGTTTGTCTTCAGAAGTGTTGATCGGTGGTGGGAGTTTGAAAACCACGCAAGCAACCAGCGGGGTAGTAAAGGAGAGAGCAGCAGCAGTAGCAGCAGGTGCCAATCAGAGCAGATGTCGGACGACGCGCGGCGAGCGTTTACGATCGCGAGAGAAACCGGTGCAATCGTGATACAGTCAGCATGGAAACGATTCGTCGCTGTTTCAGTTCGAGAAAAGATTGTAAACGCCATCTGGAAGCGTCAAATGGATGTCGCGGCGTGGATCTCGACGCGGTGGTGTGCGCTGAAGCCGTCAGTCGCGCTGCTCAGGCAATCTTTGAGCTTACTGCAAGCAACATCCAGCGGGTGTACCGTGGACAGAAAGCGCAGAGTCGAGTCCGGTGGCTTACCAGTATCAAGGAACAGAAGAACTGGCTCAAGAACCCCAGCAAAGCCTACATGCTGTTTACCGAGCAGCAGTACAACCACGCCGCCCTGAGCCTCGAGTACTGTTTACGGCAGGGTTTTGTTCAAGACCTTCAGTTGAGTGTGATCGCCGAAAACGAAGTTGCTCTAAACGGCAACAGCGGAATCGTCAATCGCCAGACCCTGGTCAGCGGCTCAAGGATGTAATTCAGCTTCAGTTCAGCGCCGACGCAGCTCAGCCATCCCGGCTGGCTCCAGAACTACGACAACGCTAATGTAGACGAGTCAGACACTCTCAAGTACCTCAAGTTCTGGCTCACGTACGCTTTTAGCCACTTCCAAGTGTAAGAAGCTACTGGCCGCCATAGCAATCTTGAGCAATCGCGACTGAGGTGGGCGAGCTTTCTATCAGCTTGCGAGAACTTTGTAGCAGGAGGCAAAGTCTTTAAAAATCTGCGGTTCCAGGCGCGGTTCTATCTGCTGCTTTGCGTCTTCTGGGTTGGGGGAGCAAACGAGAGACGGAAGGCTTTGGAGTTAAGTCATTTGCTGCTCCACGAAATCGACACCGTCGAGAGTGCTGTGATATGCGAGGACGAGCAGTCCCATCAGCACTCCATTCGAGACATTCAAGCTCAGTTGCTGATGATGAGCAGTATGATTCACTTCGAGCTGAAGCAGTACGCACAATGCTGTCAGCGATTGGAGCAGTTGCTGACTTTCCTTCCGCATCCAAGGTATTCAGAGCTGGAGGTGCGATTTGGATTGGGACTCGTACTTTGCAGGCAGCTTGGTGGAAGTGGAGTCAAGCCTCAACCGAGACCAGACGCGACGAAGACGGTTGCTGAAGAGAAAATCCACGAGAACTTCACGAGATGCTACCAGACCATCGAGTTGTGGCCGTCTGTTGGGTATTTCCACGGTCAGCTAACCAGTGAAGAAGCGAAACAGGAACTGGCATCTTCTCCAGTTGGGCCGTTCTTACTTCACACTTCGGCAGTGAAAGTTGGCAGTGATGCGGCGGTGAAAGATGGTACAGACCCTATTGCAACTACGAGTGGGACAACAAGGCAAGACCTGTACCTCAAGGTGAAGCTCAGCGATCGCCCGCATCGAATTACGTCGATGCGAATCAAAACTGACGACGCCGGCTTATGTTTCACAAAGAAGATACCAAAGAGCAAGCACACGAGCGTCCACAAATTCGTTGCGTGTCTCCTAGAAGCAGCCGGCGTTATCATGGAGAGTGGTATTCGGAAGAAGTTCTTTGAAGACGCGCTGAAGAAGAAGCTAGAGCGCGGTTGTGCTGGTTCTGTCTCTGAAAGGAGTGGAATTCGGCACAAAATGCTATCGTGGAAAGACTGGGAGCGACGGATCAAAGAAGAGTGCAGATTTTCAAAGTCTCGCGCGGTGAGAAGAAATGGATCGTGGGCAGCAGTGTGCCTCGAAATCGTGAGAGCGCTAGAATGCAGTCAGCCGTGGGTCTTCAGTGAGTTAGTCGCAAAAGAAGCGGTGCTATGCTCGAAAGATCGGTATGTTCGAGCGAGTGCCAATTTCATCGCTGCGAGATGTACCTTCCATCTGCACAACTATCCAGAAAGCAAGTCGTTTATGCGGCATGCAGAACTATCAAGTGCGAATGGTGGATGCGCAACGGGTTGGAGGTGCAACTTGCGTGCGGTTAATCGCGCGCTGTCGCGGAACGTGACGATTTCCAGGCAGGAGACATTTGATTCGCAACTTGAGCGCGTTCAAAAATGGAGCGGATGTGCCTGGAAGCGTGGCGGCGCGATAGCTTGTCAGTTACCTTGCGAGGCGGTCCGTTCTCTGAGGCACTGTTTCTTCAGCGCATTTACATTGAAGTGTACTCGGCATGTGCTGATACTTTCTTCCTGCGCAGTTTGCTCAAGGCTCACATTCGTGCATATTTTGCCAGCGGGACGCTGTTTGAGAAAGCACACTTGGAGTATGCAATCCAGTGTGTGGCTCAGCTCTTTGAGCTCTTTCGCGAGCATCATGGGAACGACGAACGCACATACAAAAGTCAGATCAAATCACTGGAGACGCTGTTGAGCCATCCAGCGAGCGCCGCCCGAAGCCATTTGCGAGGTTTCTCAGTCGACCACTTGCTGCTATTGTGGTATCGCATACCGTTTGCAGTCTACGAGCTCTTCGAAGCTTTGTATCGCTCTGCAACAGCATTTTCCAGTGGCAGTGACAACGATCCAGTTGGCAGCCGAGTCATCGACATGTACGAAAGTCTCTATGGTCGTTTACGCGGCTCCAAGCCCCAGACGAACTCGTACACTGCCTTTGAAGAGCTGATCTTGGTTCGTTTGGCGTTCTTGTACGCTCAGAAATCGACAGTTGAGGGGACTTCAGCTCGATATCTGCGGTCGGCAGTTAAATTGGTGGACGAGCTGTTGTCGTAGAGGAAGAGGCGAAGAGGGAGGGTGCGCACCAGAGAACGAAGAAGCCAAAGAAAATCAAGTGGCCGTGCACGCTGACACTACCAAGCAGACTCTCGAGCGCAGAACTAGCGTTTACATGCGAGTTTCTCCTTGAAATGCTCGAAG
>JAADVN010000254.1:0-24250 GCA_023335535.1 Globisporangium spinosum
GCGTGTAGTCACCAAGCTTCGAAACTCCCCCCACTTTGGCTCTTTCTTCACCAACAGAAGCCACCTCCTGAAAATCCACAAAGTCTCGAACCTCTCCACGTTTAGACCACCTCGTTAGTAGGGTTCTCCCCTGTAGATCCAAAGTAAGTTAGTGCTACAGTTGAGTTATCACCTGTCTAATCCGGTAATCGAGACATTAAAAAATCATTTTACGAAATGCATGTCAAAGGCGGTGCTATCATTTTTAAAAGGTTTTAGTAGTATCGTGTGTACATTGGGTACATTGGGTCTGCCTGTGACATGCATTATAGGATATATCTGAACACACAGACAACTTCAACGAGTCGACCCGTCACAATGGGTACAAACAGCTTTCCAATTTTGTACATATATAGTAATTGATTGGCTAAAACACATCATTTCGACCTCTCTTTCATACTCTTATTGGTTGAAATAATGCAGATAAATACATGTTGGCTGTCCACTTGAAATTGAAACCAACGTATTATGCCTTTCGTTGTCAATTGACACCAGCATGTCTCCTGATTGCCGAACAAATTATGGAATTTGTACCCAGCGCTCCTAGATTCGCCAATCCAGCTTGACTACTTGAACCCAGCGCTCAACGGCGACAAAGGACACGAATACACCCACAATAGCACCATCCTCCATTCTTGCTGGCAGTTGACAAAGAAAGCCTCGAGGTCGCTTGCTGGAAGGGCTGGTAGAGGACTGCCATTCCCCAATCTTCATCCAAGCGAAGACCCCACCAACTCCACTCCAAGCCCGCCCTGCTCAACATGAAGTTCGCCTCAGTCGCCCTCGTAGTTGCTACCATCGCGCTCGTCTCGTTCGACCGCGCGTCCGCTGTCTCGACGTGCTCGGAGGCGGACGCCCAGACGATCCTCTTGCTCACGAACCAGATCTTCTCGGACGTCAACTGCCTCAGCGCAATGAACGACGAGTGTCCCGGTGAGGCGTGCTTTGCGACGCTCGAGAAGGTGACCAAGCAGATGCCCAACTGTGTCACTGGCAGCACGAACCCGCGAATGACTTTCGAGCAACTGCTCAAGGCCTGCAAGGCTGCCAGCAGTACCAGCAGTACCACCACCACCACGACACCAACGATCATCACCACCACGACGCCAACGATCATCACCACCACGAAAACGCCGTTAGCCACGACGACGACCACCGCCACCAAGACCCCGTCCGCCACCACTGCTAACTCGATAGACTCGTCGATCTCCACCACCGCAGCACCTTCCGCGGCGACGACAGCTCCGTCGGCCATCATCATCTCTCCAAACGCCGGCACGAACACTGGCACGTCCGCGGCGACAGCAGGTCGCAGCAGTAGCTTCTCAGTCTCGGCTGGCGTTGTGCTCTCGTTCGCTGTGGTCGTCACGGCGTTCTTGTAAGTTGCGATCTGGATATCCAAGAGAAGAAGATAGAAAAAACTGATAATACATGTGCTGACAATCTGCTTCCAGTCTGATAAATGAGTGGCGATCGAGCTTGAGGCGATGTTGGCAGACGACGTCTCACCAGTAAGGTCTTTGGTTGGGTCTCTCGAGACACTGGTGACCAAGAACGTGTCCGCAAACGTACGTTTGGTTAACACACAAGAGGGATGGCCACTTGGAGACTTTTGGTCACTCCATTCTGAGCCACACGTGCTCAACCAAGCAATCGATTGCGAGCCACACGTTTTCGTACTTTGGATGATTCGAATCAGAGAAGACCTATGTGTGTGCTGATGATCAGTCTAATGCATGTCACAAAAGTGATTGTCCACAAAACATCAGCTGTGCAGAATATGTGGCTCGTTTTGTGTGTTTTGTGTGAGGTAAACAGTTTTGCGTAAATCAGTAAACATCTCTCAGTTCCCGCCACGGTACTGAACTCGCCTCCATAGAGCGCAGCAGCCAGCACACACACACTCAACCAGAGAAAGGCATGAGGCGGTCCCAACTTCGTTCGATAGTTTATGGCGATGAAGCCATCGCACAGGCCGCACTGACTGTCCTCACTGCATCGCAGTAAGTCCAGTCCCCACTAGCCCCTCAAGCTTGTCTAAGCCATAACTCCAGTCGCTCAGGCTCTCATAGATCACAGAGAGCAGAGCGAGCGAGTTTGTGAGATGAAGCCATCCATCTTGTCTCCTAGCTGGCGGCTCGTAGCCATCACCATCGCGCTGGTTTCGATGGTCGCCATCGCCTCAGTCAGTGCCACGTCTGCTGTCACACAAGCCGCCTGTGGTCACGACGAGACCGAGGTCATTGTCGCGCTCATGGCGAACGTGCTTATGGACAAGGACTGTCTCGGCGTGGCGGACGACAAGTGTCCCGCCAACACAAAGTGCCTCGAGCGCCTCGCGCGCGTCGCGATGAAGATACCCGAGTGCTCCTCGGGTGTGAGCTCCCACGGGAGCCAGAGAGCGCGGCTCGTCAAGCTGCTCAACAACTGCAAACCCCCTGCAGACACGAGCAAGAGCGCCGAGAGCGCCGGGTTCGCGGGAGAGACCATGACGCGCTCGACGTCGTCGTCGGCTTCGTCTGCGTCGTCATCGACGAATGCTGGCGGCCGGAGCACAATCACATGCTCGGTGGGTGTCGTGCTCTCCTCGGTGTGTGCTGCGGCGTACTTGCAGTAGCGTTTGAGCAAGATGGCAACTGTTAGTGTATTGTACCAGTAATTATAAGATGAGAAACCCATGTGAGCGCTTGGAAACCGAAATGAATGAATATAAATGGTCGTCTTTGATGTATTAGGAACTACGTACGGTATGTCGACGCCGCGTTGTTGCTACCAGGACACAACAGCCATGGATGGATGGGTCTTGGTTGCCGCACTATCCATGAATGTATATAGGAAGCCCCGCAGGTTTGCCATTCTCTCTCTCTCTAAAGCGCGACGTCCCTGCCATCGTCCGACTCCTTCGACTGCTGCGTCCACAGCTTGGCGTACACTACATACAAACGCAAACACAGCACACAAGCCAAAGTCTCAGTCACCAATCGTCCGTTAATGTCGACTCCGCTCATACACAAGAGCAAAGCGCTTACCTCCTCCTTGTCGGTGCAAGAGCGTGTGACTCCCAGTCTCCAACACGCGGCCTTTGTCCACCACGAGGATCGTGTCGGCGTGGCGGACCGTCGAGAGCCGATGCGCGATGATGAGCGTCGTGCGGCCCTTGCACGCGATCTCGAGCGCGTCGTGGATGCTGCGCTCCGTGATCGTGTCGAGCGAGCTCGTGGCTTCGTCCAGCACGACCACCGACGGGTTCTTAAGCACCAGGCGCGCGATCGCGATGCGCTGCTTCTCGCCGCCGCTGAGCTTCAGGCCGCGCTCGCCGATCTCCGACTCGAATCCCTTGGGCAGCGACATGATCAGGTCGTAGATGTTGGCCGCCTTGCACGCCGCGACGAGCTCTTCGTCCGTGCTGCTCTGACGTGCATACAGGAGCTACAATAGGCAAAGCACACATAACACCAAGGGATCAGATAAGCAACCTAGACCAAGAGCTCCATCGCTATAACAAGCCTTACGTTGTATCGGATCGTGTCGTTGAACATGACCGTGTCCTGCGGGACGATCCCGATGCTCTGACGCAGCGACTTTTGTTGCACGTGGGCGATGTCCTGTCCGTTGATCAGGATTTTGCCGCTCGTGACGTCGTAGAAGCGGAAGAGCAGGCGGCTGAGCGTGGTTTTGCCGGATCCCGTGGCGCCGACGATCGCGACCGTGTGGCCCGTGGGCACCGTGAAGCTGATGTCCTTGAGCCCATTCGCCTTTGGCTGGCCTGGATACGTGAAGAACACGTTCGTAAACTCGACCGTGCTGGCGTCATGCCCCACCTGGAGCGGCAGCGCCCCCGGGACGTCCTTAACCTCGGGCTCAATGCGCAGTAGCTCGACCAGGTTCTCCATGTCCACGAACGACTGCACGATCGTGTTGTAGATGTTGCCGAGCGAGTCGAGCGGCTTGAAGATGTTGGCAATGTACACGGTGACCGCGACAAAGTCGCCGATCGTCATCGTGCCGCGAAAGATGTTACGCGCCGTGATGTAGAGGCAAATGCCCAAGCATGATTGCTGGATGAGCTGCTGCATCGTCACGATCACGTTCAGCAGACTGCGCGTGGAGAGCTGGGACTTCTGGAACAGGTTGATGCTCACCATGTACCTTCTGAGCTCGTACTCCTCCGTGCAGAAGTACTTGACGGTCTCAAAGTTCGTGAGAGAGTCGACCGCTTTCTCGCTCGCCTTGTTGTCATGCTCGTTCGTCTCCTTCTTGAACTTGAGGCGGATCTGCGTGCCGATGGCCGTCGTAACCACGTAGAAGACCACGCCTGTGATGCACACGACCGAGAGGATCTTCTCCTTGAACGAGAACACGAACACGATGGACACGACCACGAGCTCCACGAGCGTCGGCAGCAGGCGGAAGAAGATCACGTTCACGATGTTGTCCGTGCTGGACGAGCCGCGGTCCAGCACGCGCAGCACCTTGCCCGTCTTCTTGGTCAGGTGATAGTTCATCGACAGGTCGTGCAGGTGCGCAAACAACTAGAAGTGGTTGGTGGCAAAACAAGTGGTGAGGTTGGATCCTGCGTAGAGTAGTAGGATGACAGTATGTGCAAGTATGTATGTGTGTATGTGTACGCACGTTTGCGGCGACGTCTTGGTACGCGTGCTGCTTGACGGTCATGTAAAGATATGTTTGCACCTGCTTGGCGGACGCAAAGAGGAACAGCGTCACTGACAAACAAGCATACAAGCATACAGGCAATTGTTAGGCTCCACGCATGCGTGTGTGTGCTATCACACGGTTGCGAGAGAACATGAGCAAGCAAGTGAGTGTGTTGCAATAACGTACGGCAGTACATGGCGATGTCAAACGTTGGGAACTGAGTCAATTGGCTCGCTGAGAGCAAGTTCGTGGCGTCTTTAAGGAAAAGCGGCGCCAGAATGCGCGAGCCGCGCGAGCCAAACATGAACACGAACGCCGTGAACACTCGGAAGCGCTGCACATGTGTTTGCACAAAGAGAGCAACCCCCCCACGTGTTAGTCAAGCCACATGAGTAGAATCGAGAGGAGACTCATGCAAAGTCGACGTACCAGCCCCCACGTCTTTGGCCAAAAGTCTAGCAGCACAACAACAACAAGTACACGCGCACATTAACGTCAGTACCAGCAAACAGCTCACAAAGACAGACAGCACAATGGTTGCGTGTGTTGAGCGTTGTGGTCGCGTACATGGCACAAGCAGCACGCGCAGCTCCCAGAGCGTGACGTCCTTGTGCGGGGGGTCTTCCTCCAGCTGCAGCGCCGCGTCGTAGCGCTTCTGCTTCTGCTTCTCCTGCAGCAGCACGCTCTGCTCCGTCATCGGTGGCGGGGGCGCCATCGTGGTCAAGAGATCGATCGATGAGCTTTCTCTGTCTGCTGCTTGCTGGCAACTCAGGTTCTGGACCTTGCGTTATCGTGTGTGTGTTTGTGGTGGGGGTGAGCGTGTGCCACATGTCACGGGTGACACGCCCTTTGGGTCACACAATGGCTCACTCCACACCAAAAAGGAGATCTGAGAGGGGTCACCAGACCAACACTCTGAAGGAAACCTTTTTGATTGTCTAAAACGGTTTCAAGTTTCAGCTGTTGCGATTGGTGGTGATTGTTTGATAACCTCCATTGGAATTCTGGTGAAGAAAACCACTCTGAAAAGTCTCTCGTTGTATACATTCGTCATGGTGGCCAGCAAATGTTAGCTATCGCGCTGCTGCTAGATGCCACTCCACTTGATGGTCCGAGTCAATCGAACTGAGAGACGGACTCAACCTAAAAGGTTTCCCACCCACCGCCAGTAGACGATTGAGACCTTAGATTTAAATGTGCCACAGCATAGATACAGTCAGCGATTAGATGATGGAGGCAGACAAAATAGGGTGCCAGAAGACACACGGAGTACGTACGGAGAGGAGCTCGAGAACCCAAGCAAGTCCGCAGTGCCGCCGCCACTTCCACTACTACTGCTGCTGTTGGCTTTGCCGCTCGACAGCGAGGCGCCGAATCCATCGTCGTTCGCGTCGTCGCCCGTGTCTCTGCTCTTGCGCGTCGTGTTGATCTTGATTTTGATCTTCTCGCCCTGCTTGAGCGAGTAGTCCTTGGTTGCGGACGGCGCCTTCAGCGACTCCTTCGCGGCGATCTACTCTCGCTGGAGCTCTCTGCAAAACAATGGATTACATTAGCACAGCGGCTTCATTGATCACGCGTCCAAACACTTGGCGAATTGTCCGCAAGTTACTTGTTGAAATCGTCCATCACGACGTTGAAGTCAAACGCATCGCTGCGGTTCTCAAAGGCAACGCCGATGGACGCGTGGCGACTTACATGGTATAGAGAGGTAGGCAAGCAGAGTGCTCACTATGTTAACAACTGCATAGCCATGTGCACATGTAGACACAAGCTTACCAGAGTTCTGACCCACACAGCGCAGTACAAAGTAGCGGCTGCTGTCAGCCACGGCAAAACGATATCAAATATGTTCGTGCTGGTAGGTACCCAAGTGTTAGATAAAGGATGCGTGTTTTACCTTTCTGGACAGCGGGAGGTCCGTCCTTCTTGATTGGATACGCCGCCCCAGCGCGCAGGTGATCGTCGCAGCGCTCGAGCGGATCCAAGAGGAAGTGGCGCCGATGCTGGCGGCTGAGCTCCAGGACGAACTGGAAAACAACTTGGCGCTCTTCAAGATCGGTGACGACTCAAGCGTGCTGAGCGTGAATGGCGAGATGATGGTGGAAAAGATGCGCGCCGACCTTCACTCGGTGGCGACCTCGAGCGAGGGTATCCACCTCGGCAACATGCTCATGGGCGCGGGCTTCCTGCACCATGTCAAGCACACGCGCTCCTTCGAGTGCTCGAGCGACGCGCTCTACTTCTTCGATGACGGCCACATCCGCTTCTGTCAGCCGTTCCCGATCCTTGACAGTGGTGGGGAACAGCACACCCAACCCAACCAGTACCATCACCGAAAGTCTCAGTAGAATGTTGGCCACTCTCATGCTCATTCTCAACCTCAAGCTTAAGCTCAACTCCCAGGCTCGCCCGTCTGGCTTGGGCGGCTGCTGTTCCCAGGCAAGTAGCCCGCGTGCATGAACTCCGTCTCGGCTTCCGAGTTCCCCAATACGCCGACGACTGAGAGCACCACCGACAGCGGCGTGCTCGCGCGAGACGGGTTCTCGGACTCGAGCAACACCGTGACCAGCAGTGGCGCGGGGTCCTGCGCGTGTCGGCACCTCGGTCAGCGGCTGCAGCAGAAGAAGTCGGTCAAACGGCTCTTCCACTCGCGCAAGCACGCAACGATCCCCGAGGACAACGTGCTCACGGCCAACCTGCTGGCGCAGGAGAGCGGCACGTTCCAGATCAGCAATCAGAGCAACAGCCGATCGCTCGACACGTTCGACGAGACCCACGCGGGGTACATTGTGTAGTGAGTGAGTGAGCAAGTATGAAAGTGAGTTAGTTAATATGAAGCCAGCACTGCACCTCGAAGTGAGTATGCTAGCAGCGAGTGGAGTGTACCAAATGCCAAAATTGAATGTATTATCGTGTTGTGTGGGCTACCCGCTTGCGAATGTCTCCATGCCTGCCCCTGGCGTCGTGTGTAGATAAAGTATCCTTGCGTCGGTCTCATTCGAGTGCTGGAGAGATCTCACCCTTCACCGTCCGCCTTTTCGCTCGATCGGAGTCGACTTCCTACTTCTTGAGCTTGTGGAAGCGCTTGTGGAACTACTTGCCGATGTGGTCGAGCTACTTGGAAATGCGCTTGGAGAGCTTCATTCTCGGTTTGTCTGTCTGTGTTCTCAGTCGCTTGTATTGGTGTTTGCCGATCCAGATGCTGGGTGCTGGCGCTCGTGGTCTTGTGCTGCTTGTTGCCTTGGAGGGTTTTGCAAAGTGTGAGAAGTTTGTGGCAGCCCAACAAACAATAATTACCACGATTGGGCTTCAACTGCGACACACCTGAGTAATGAGGTGGATTGCCAGGTCCCGGTGCTGCTGTTTCAGTTGCAAAAGAAACTCCGTTATCTATGAATGAACAACAGCAGAGTTAGTCATCCACACAAGATCAACAAGCCCGTACAAATGCGAAGTTCTCACCATGTCTGACGTCATCAAATGCATGCAAATATCGAATCCTATATCAAAGCTCGTATATGTAGTCCCGCACACAAATTTCAAAATCGGTCGCTGCTGACGCAAAACACTGGACTTGTACTCCATGCTAACGCAAGCTTCTCTCGATATAGAGCAAGAGCCGATGACCGCGTTCAAGCACTTCAGTGCGAGAGAGCGAAACGGATTGCCTGGACACACAGCAAGAGAGACTGTGTCCGTGAGTTGATGCAGATGCAGCACGGTCTCGATTGCGGGGGCAGTCTATGAGAACGAAGACGCAGTACAGTGTCCCCTACAATTACAGTAGAATCCATTTCGTATACATTTCTGATTAAGAATCATCGTGCGTGCGAGCTGATTTGAGTAAAAAAAACATGTAAAAGATATGAGAGTCTAATTAATAAATTGGTTGTTTTGCCAACGCTTAAGGAATACTGAAGCAGCTTTCGGTTTGGTACCAAATGTTCAGATCACGTGTTAGAACAAGGGAGGGAAACCTGGCGTCGCCTTTCATTGTGTGTATACACAGCGCCCACCATCTGCCTGCGGATAACACATAGTTCGCAATGAACAACGCCCATCGGTATTATTATTCCTTCAGTTAAATTCAAAATGGAGTGGCTTCGCAATATGGCTTTGGAGATCTCAACAAATGACAGTCCTAAAAAAATGTGGCAATACGCGTTCAGAACCATAAAATTAAGCATCCAGGTAGGTTAGCATTCGGTCGCTTGCGGTGTATTTCTATTTCTTGGTGCTTGACTGTGGCAATCGACACTTTGATTGGCAGAAACAATGGCTTTGCGCGGATTGATTGGCTGAATCTCGTCGTCGGCTCTTTTATGGAGAAAAGCGTGGAGCCATCTCCTCCCGCCCTACCCCGCCATTTTATCGTGCTACTTCACAGAAGCCGCCTCTAAAATGAAGGCTTAAGCCTCACAACATCACACAAAAGCTTACTCGTTTCATGACAGTCAAACAAAACCTATCGGAACATGAAGTCAAGTGAATGTAAACTTGTTCTCTCCATGTATGCTTTATTTACTGTGTTTCGCGCACTTACAATAGAAGGTGCACAACCTGGAGCTTTGCCTACACATACAGTCTAATATACTCTTGCCGCTTTTACATTGAACAGTGATACCTTCACCCACACTGTACCTCCACCTTCGGGTTCCACCACCAATTCGTCGACCTTGCGCGAACGAAAGGATACCAAGTTGCACTGCTGCTTGTGTCGTCTGTCGTTCGCTCTCGCAGTTGTACGGTAGGAAGAAGAAGAAGAGATACGAGCTCCTCTGGCATCTGGTCTGGTTCTCGCTGTTGTTTGAGGTGGTGTTCAACTCATCGAGTTCGCGCTACTTCAGAGCCATTTGATGTTCCCCACCCAAAAAGCACCGTTTCTATTTTCATGTTGCAAGTCAGTCCACTCTGTGAAGTTTTACTTCACAGAGCCATTTTTTGTAGGTACTGCTCGATTTTCCCCTTTTCCCCTCCTTTCCCTTTTCCCAAAAGCAAGCCAAAACCCAACAAAATGCGCTTTGAGCACAGACTATATGGGAGTTTGTATGCGTCGCATTTAGAAAAAAGCCCTGCCACCACGCAAGAAGGGAAACAAACAAACAAACAAACCCGCATTACGCACCCGCATTCACTCACTCACTCACTCACCTCCGCACTCGCTAAAGCAGGGAAAGTGGCGCGCGCGGCCGTGGATAAATGCCGACAGGCGCCGGCGCGCAGCAGCATGGACGACGACGCGCAAGCGACCACTTTAATACCCGCAGCAGCCTCTTTATCTGCATCAGCATCTCTGCTACCCGCAGCTTCGGCAGACGGCGATGACGCCACGGCGCCCATGCCACCGTCGCAGCAGAAAGAGCCGAGGCGGCCGCTCACGGCGGCCACGACCAGCAACACGAGCAGTAGGAGGCTAGCAGACAACAGCGCGGCGTCGTTGTCGTACATGAGCGGCGCGAGCATCACGAGCAGCAGCAGGTTCCTGACGACGACGACGATGACCGCGCCGTCGACGCTCTCGTCGTTCGCGTCGTCGCACAACAGCCAGATGAGCGGCGCCACGAGCACGGACGACGAGAGCGGCGCGGAGTACACGGATGGCGAGGGAAAGCGGAGACCCAAGTGGTGGAAGCGCATGGTCACCATGCGCTCGGCCAAGCGTCCGCGTCGTAACGAACAGCAGATCCTCATCGACCAGGAGCTCTACGTGCGCAGCATCCTCGAGTCGTACTCGTCATCGCTCTCGTCGAACCGCATGTCGTCGTCTGCACGGTACACGGACAGCGCGCTCGCAGGTATCGGTGGTGGGGACTTATCTCCCCATCCTGTCGGGGGAGGAGGGGTAGTCGGCATTCGGGATCGAGGGGTGTCCACAGAAGAGCTGACGAGTGAGGAAGCCATGTATTTGGCGCAACTAGAAACCCCGAACCAGTTCGAGCTTGACGAAGAGGAGCTCCAGCAGATCCAGAACCAGCGCACGATCGGCGTGGGTGACGACGAAGACGACCATGAAGCGAGAAACCGCCGCCGCATCCAGCGGCGTATCACAAAAGAAGCGTTGCGGGCCAAGCAGCTCGAGAAAAGCCAGCACCTTGCACGGACACGCAAGAAACTGTTCCTATTCATGCTTTGTATCAGCATGACACTCTCCGGGTTCATCGTCGCGGCCGTCATGATCGCGAAAGTGGGCATTGACGCACGGACGACTGCTGCGAACAATTCGAGCGGCAAGAGCAATAGTACAGATGGCTCCAATTCTACAGTAACAGCGCCGACGCCGACACCCGTGGCAGCAACTCCAACTCCTGTGACGACACTAGCAAAAGACAACCCTTTGTACGAGTCATTGAACGGCACGCTGCCGCCGCGGACAGCGAGATCCGGTATCAGTCTGATCGGAAGTTCCTCCCAGGATAGCAGTGCTAGTGGCAGCGCAGATGAAGGTGAAACAGGTGAAGATGATGCCGAGACAAGCAGCGTGTCCAGGAGGTTGTACACCTACGTACATTGCGTGCTCATGTCGCTGTCGCTGTGGATGTCGCTGGTGGTGATTGGGATGCACATCACATTCCGGTCGTTCCGCACATATTCGCTGCCGCTGGTGCTCGAGCTGAGCTTTGTGCAATGTGGCTACTGGATCACGTCGCTGCTTCGCGTGCAGTTTGTGAATGAAAGCGTGGACGACATCGCGTACCTATTCTTCTGTATGGCGGAAAGCTTCTTCAACTTCGGGCAGATCTCATTCACGTGTGCGATCGCGTTCAACATGTACCGTTCTGTGGTGTCGTACGCCGACGTGCTGTTGGATTCGCACAGCGCCAAGCAGCGATATCGGACCTACACCGTGAATGTGATGCTGCTGTCGCTGCTAGGATCTATCACGCTCTCGCTCGTTGGATATCGCAAGTATGACACGAACATCGCGCTCGACAATTTCCAGCCGTGCCTGTACCCAACGTGTCGCTTGATCCTGTACGTGTACTATCCGCTGCTGGCGTTCGGCTTCAACTTCATCTTTTACATCCGCTTCAAGCGCACGATTGGTGAGTCGTATCCAATTTCCGCGACAGGACGACTGAACAAAGTGGCTCGCTCGTACCTGGTGTTGTTCTTCATCTGCTGGGGGAGTTTGATCACGCTCACAGGTATCCAGTCGCCTGATCCGGACCGCCGTGCAGATGAAGACATGCAGCTTTTGTTCTTCATTCTGCAGTCGATCTTCGATGTTCTTGGCGTAGGCACGGCGGTCATCACGCTCACAAACTTCCATCGGTGTCGCAAGGCGTTTGACTTCGGGCTGTCACTCAAGACCATCGACCCACACAACATCGAGTTCGAGGATCCTGTGAATATTCTGGGTGAGGGCACGTTCGCGTTGGTTCTGAAGGCGAAATGGTACCAAGGCGTGATGGAGAACTCGATCTCGCGCACCGTGGATGTCGCAGTCAAGACGTTCAAGCATACGCAGTTCGAGTGCCTGGATCAGATGAAAGAAGAGGCGTACCTATCGTCGAAGCTGATGCATCCGTGCGTGATGATGACGTATGGATGCTACACCAGTGGCAGCAACTTGTACATTGTGTACGAGTTTCTCGGTGGCGGTACGCTGCAGGACGTTCTTGATGCGAATGCAAGTCTGCCGTATGAAACCGTTCTCCGGTACGCGCACATGATTGCAATGGGGATGCGGTTCCTTCACGGCCTCCCCGTTCCCATCATTCATCGGTAAGTGTGTGTGTGGATATCCATTCAGCTTCCTGATGTGTCACCAATTAGCCCAATTAACCCATTTCTCATCCTTTTTCTTTTGACTTTGTCCAAACACAGTGATCTGAAGCCGCTCAATTGCATTTTTGACTCCGATCAAGAGATGCTCAAGGTGGCGGATTTCGGCGAGTCGCGCTTGTTCCAAAAGAACGAGGTGGTGAAGCATCAGCGTCCAGACTTCTACCCTTCGGCGGATCTGACACTGCAAATGACGACGAATATCGGCAGCGCATGCTGGGCGGTAAGTTCGATGATTGCTTGTTTGCTTTATCACTCTCATTCATGGAAATGATCGTTCAGTCTCTAATTATTGCGGTGAACAACTCATCCCTTAGGCACCCGAGGTGCTGAAGGACGAAGCCACATCGGAGTACTCGGTCAAGGTCGATGTGTACAGTTTTGGCATCATGTGCTGGCAGCTCTATACGTGCAAGATCCCGTACGTGGACATCCCGGGCAGTGTGCTTGCACTCTCGGAAGCAGTTTTGGGTGGCCATCGCCCAGAGATTCCCGAGGATTGCCCCACGCTTTTTGCAAAGATCATGCGACGCTGCTGGCACGAGAGTGCGCCACGTCGCCCCAATTTTGAAGATATTGTACAGTTGCTGGAGATGGAGCTCGCCGATGAGCGAAGGCGGCAGTCGCTTGCCAGCTACGCGCAACCACTGGTGACCGGCGGGTACCTGCGAAGGAAGGTGGACTTTACGTCAATGATGTCTTCGATGTCTTCATAAGCCAGCCAGCCACCCCACCCCCACTCTATCAGCAAGTCGTGCACATTCGAGAAAGGAACCTTAATATAAAAGTCTATCTATTGAATAAACCAGTTTTGACCTCGTGGACCATGCAGCCCCAGGTTTCTCAGTTGTATACATCGACACACTATTTGGCTTTGACCGCCGAATGAGATGCATCGCAGCATCGGATCAAGACTCTCTCTCGCACACACACCTTATCTGCTCAAGCAATTGAATGCCTGGTGTGCGCTGCGTGATGTGACCCTTTGGTGACTGGGCGGCTCTTCCTGAAAAGACGCGCCACCGCCAAACAGAAGATCTGCTGGTGCATGGGGGATGATAGATGAAGCATTTGAAATGAAAGTCGTTGCGAGCGCAACCAGCGAAGCGAAACGAAGAGCTAGCTGCAACTATTACCAGCAGTCAGTCACTCTCACGTGCAGCAGCTACAACATCTCCGCCTTCCCAGCGCTCACACTGAAGCAGCACAGGCGTCGAGTAGTAGCCGTTGTCTTCATTACGTAACATGCGGCTGTTTGGGGAACATGGACTGTTGGTGGCGCTCCTGTCGTCCTTGGCGATCATCACCTCGCTGCCGATCACTCGCGCAGACGCAACCGTGATACAACTCCGGCTGAACAGACAGCCCCACTCATCGGAAGCCACGCGCTTGCTCTCAACCCTCCAGGTCGGCGCTGAGGAGGTCACCAGCGACTCGCTCGTGGACGAGGCGCACGAGAATGCCACAAGTACCCACCATGAAGCTGCTGAGACCCGCATCTACAGCGGCGAAGGCTCGCACACGACCCAGGTCCAGGTCGGCAGCCAAACGCGCGAGCTGATCATCGACACGGGCAGCGGCAAGACGGCGTTCATCTGCGAAGACTGCCACGGCTGCGGCGACTCGCATTCGAATGCGCCGTTCCGATTCACGGACAAGACCAAGTACCTTGCGTGCGACGTCGCCTCGCCTACGTCCACTGAGTCCGAGTTGGCGTCTGTGTTTAGCTTCGGACTCAAGAAGCCGATGCTGAACACTTGCAAGAAGTGCGAGTACAGCCAGATGTACGTGGAAGGGGACTACTGGATCGCCTACAAGGTCTCAGACGAGATGCAGTTTGCACAGAACCAGCCCGAGTTTAAGTCAAACGTCAAGTTCGGGTGCATCTACAAGCAGGACGGTGTGTTCAACCTGCAGACGTCGGACGGCATCATGGGCTTCTCCAAGCACCTGGACTCGATCTTTGAGCAGTTTTACCGGAACAAAGTCATGAAGTCCCGCGTCTTCTCGCAGTATCTGGGCACGCAGCGCGGCATGCTCACGCTGGGAGGCGTGGATCTGTCGATCAACTACTACCCCAAGGTCATGTACACACCGATCCGAGACACCGAGTACCAGTACTGGACCGTCACGCTGCTCTCGATTCAAGTAGGCAGCGTGCCGATGGACGTGGACAGCCAGGTGTAGAACAAAGAGCGCGGCTGCGTGTTCGACAGCGGCACGACGTTCCTGCATTTACCCTCGGCCGCGGAGGAGCCCTTCAAAAAGATGTGGCGCAAGGCAGTCGGAAATGCCCAGTTCCCGATCAGCAGCTCGTACTACACGCTCTCCGAGTCCGAGGTGGCGCAGTTCCCCAGCATCTGCTTCCTGTTTCTCAATGACGCGAAGCTCTGTATAAAGCCCGAGCTCTATTTTTATCGGATGTCGCCTGGACGGTTCGCCAGCACGATCTCTTTCGGGGACGGCGCCAAGTCGACGATCATTGGCGCCAGCGCGCTGACCAACTACAACGTGATCTACGACATCGACATCTCGCGCATCGGGTTCACGAGAGCCAACTGCGAGACTTCGGCGCGCAGTTCGAGTGGAGGAATGGGCGATGGAGTAGCGATGGTCGAGCTGAGTATCAACCCTGGGGGCGACACATTCCGCTCAGTCGCGTCGCCACTGGGGGATCCAAACGTTGCGATCCAGTGGGTTCTCGTCGCAGCAATTTTTTTCGGGGTCGCGGGACTTGTGAATGCGCTCTGGATGGAGCTCAAGAGCGTGAAGGCGGAGAGAGCGCTCGAGGCGGAGATGAAGAAGACTTTGGAGGCGAAGAAGAAGGATAACGGCAAGCAACAGCAGGAAGAGGGAGAAGCTAGAAACCCAAAAGTGATTGACTCACCCGCTGTGTCGTTTGATGAAGAGGACACCATGAGCGCGTTCTCGTCCATCCTTATGCACAATGACGACGATGATCAGCACGCTCGCAACAACCAGGATTTTGGTCACAAATAAACAAGACACGGAAGTGTGGTGCCATACACAGGTGTATTGAGGTAAGCTCGTCGAATGCATCGTCACCCAAAGTAGCCCGTGCAGTGCACGTAAAGCACAAGAACATGTATGTTACTAGGCAATCAGTTTTTTCTTCTTGATCTTCTAACATGAAGTGGTAGTGACAGACGGACTGACTGACAAGCTGGTTCTTAGTCTCGAGTCTATTTGTTTATCCGAGCGCGACGTCCATGGCCATCATGACGATGAAGCCCACGATGACCCCGAACGTGGCCAATTTCTGGTTCCCGCTCTGGTTCGCTTCTGGAATGAGGTCGTCCACGACCACAAAGATCATTGCACCCGCGGCAAACGCGAGCGCGTATGGCAGAATCGGCTGCACGTACATCACGGCGCCTGCGCCAATGATCTAAGGAGATAAAGAGAACGACGCCGCCAGCGACAATTTTAGCAGCGAACTGTGCGGAAAGAAATGATGGAATGGATAATAGCAACACGGTTGACGTACCCCTCCGATCGGTTCGACCAGACCACTGAGCTGGCCCCACATGAACGCTTTCCAGGTCGACATGCCTTCTCTGCGAAGCGGCATCGACACAGCGAGACCCTCTGGGAAGTTTTGCAAGCCTGGTTTTGTTTTTCACAACAACAGCAATAGCACCAGAATGGAATGAGTTAGAAGCCTTCTAATTGAGTAAAGCAAGGCTCTGGTGGAGAAAGAATTTATGCCACGTACCAATGCCGATGGTGAGACTCACAGCGTTCGAGAAAGTGGCGCTTGGACTGTGGCCAATGCTTCCAAACCCGACGCCGACCGCCATGCCTTCAGGCAGATTGTGCAGCGTAATCGCAATCACGAGCAGCAGCACTCGGCGGTAGCTGCACATTTTAACGAGCAGCACGCCAGTTAGTAGTGGATGATACCCCATATTACTACTGCTCAACAACAGTCCAGACATCCGACAAACCTGCTCGTCTTGCTGCCAGCGTGCACGCCGTAGCTCGCCATAGGGTCGGGTCCCGTCACCACTTTCGCGTTGTAGATATCGTCGTTCTTCTTGCTCAGGTCTTCTGGCTTGCCGAACCGCTTCTCGATCATCGGCAGCACGCTCTCGGTCGCAAAGAGCGCCGCAGCGCCGAGACCAAAGCCGATCGCAGCAGGCAGGAACGCCCAGCGGCCGTAGATGCCCGACTCCTCGGCGATCTCAATCGCAGGCGCGAGCAGTGACCAGTACGACGCGGCAATCATCACGCCACCTGCAAAGCCCTGAAAAGCAGCAAGATACAATAAAATCAAAGTCACATATCGTTCATTGAATATGAAATAGACGCAGAGTGTGGCCGTCGCGTACGAGCATCCAGTCGAGGATCTTCTGACTCTTCTTCTTGTCGTTCACATCGAGGAAGAACACCATCGCAGAGCCCTAGTACATCGAGACACACACACGCACACGCGCACGTGCCATTAACACGAAAGTTCCATTCATAACGGAAGCGCCGCATTACGCTCACTCCTAGGGAATCTGAACTCAAGATTCGTTCGTTGCCCATCAAGACCAGCGCCAGTCTGACGTGGCGCCGAACGCGTGGCGCCAAGCAGCAGCCACGTCCATTACGATAAAGAGGGAAGAGATCGCAACGTGCACAGACACACGCGCGTGCGGGTGTCAAATACTCACTGCAGCCGTGAGCCCCCATGTCACGAGCGTGCCGAGGAACGCCTGGACGACCGGGTGCTGGTCGGGAATCATGATGTTGGCTCGTCGGCTCTTTTCGCTTGGTGGGATTCAAAAAGAGAGTGAGTCACATCAAGGCGAGGCGTCCCTTCTTGCCTGGGCCGAATGTCAGGTGGTCCACACCAATAGGAGAATCTTCAAATGGCTATGTGGACCACATACCATTTCCTATTCGCGTCACATTTACGCCACTTCGCTTCAACTTCGCTTCAGCTTGCCCAATTTGAAAATGACGGACCGCGACAACAACGAGTTCGAGATGGCGCTGCGCGTGGAGCGCGTGGAGCAGCAGATGGACCAGCTGCCTGCGCAGTGGAAGCAGTTTATCGGCAAGCCTATGAGCGTCTACGACGCGAAGATCAACATGTTCCGCGACAACCCGGAGCTGCAGCCGACTCGGGCGTACGTGCAGAGCGCGCTCCAGGCACTCAAGCAGCAACTTGCCGTGTGAGTGTGCAACATATGATGCCGCGGGGTGCTGATAACTGGTATTAACGCGCTCCAATGGGATTCTACGTGTGCGTATACATATAGAGAGAATGTCAGACTCAGTGACGCAGAGATGGAGGAGATCATCCGACAGGAGTGGCAGACCGACATGACGCGCAGCGTAGTGGAAGCGCGATTGAACCGCCATAGCAGCAAAGACGGGCCAGTTGTCCAACGGTCTGCGAATGGCGTTGTGTATGTGAGTGCGCAGCCTGCTTCTGGCGAGCCGTTTGTTCTTGATGCCATTGCCACGCCCCCCAAGACGCAAGAAATGAGAGCCGCACATCGTACTATTGTATGCAAAAACGAACTGGATTGCTTGGTAAACATCAATACTGCTAGTCGTCTGTTGTTCTCACATCAACGTGGACTGCTAACATATGTCGAAAGCCGGCGCACCCTCCATGTCCAGCGAGCGATGCACTCTGCGCTGCGCCTTGAACAGCTTTTCCTGCGAATTTACATTTTCAAGCATTCCCGTCAGCGAAACATGACAACACACGCACACAGCCACACATACATTAAACTGCTGCAAGCATCGCAGACCTACCCGTACACGCTCTTTCAGCCACCACTTGTGCTGCACCGCCACGGCTTCACAGCACTCATCCTTTTTGTTGCCGTCTTCACAATCGCTATCCTCGAGGACTCCATGAAAGAAGTTGACGCCCGTCGGCTCCGCATCAGCGCTCGGTTGAAACTCGAAGACGCGCAGAAATCTCTCCTTCGTTGCTTTACCAGCGATTTCTCCATCACGCTGCACTCCACTCTCAACTCGTGGTTTCGATGGCTGCTTCCTGCGAACAAGACGCGTCACTCGCGCATACGGACGAGGTGCATCTTCTCGTGATGGTTGATCAAGTGATTGCGAGTGCGAGCGTCGGCGCACGCAGTGCACGCGTGCAAATTTCGCCCTACACCATTGCTCCGTGTCGGTCTCGGTCTCGGACCCAGAGAGCGCGCTCATGGCAGTTGGCTGCATGTGTCCCAACCACCTGCTACTGCGCGCCAACAATGCACAAAAGCATGGCAGCGTGTGAGCAAGTCATACATACATATACAGAGATAGATATACAACCATATCGCCACCTCCCAGATAACCAAGCATTCGCACACACGCACGCAGCACTCACCTTCTCTTTTTCGTATACACTCTCGCCGCGGAATGCGCGAATGCCAAAGTTACACTTCGAAGTTTGTGGATTCCGCATTCCACAAAAGGCAACCAACGCTGCAGTCTCATATTCAGCCAATCAGAGGCGCGCATTGCCTAAAAGGCAACTTCAACAACTGACATGGGTTACCTTTCATTTGGTATGAACACGTTTTCCCTGTAACAGTACTTTACTGAAATAATCAGCAAAGCGGGCATTCGAAGTGATTGTGAGCTTGGCTTCATTCTTTATCGAAGCAAAATGTCCAAACGAAAATTATAAAGTTCCTGTGCGGCATCCACCATATCAAGTCGAAACGAAAATGATAACTTTGAATCATCATCAAAACCAGTCCTTCCAGCACAGTTGCTGCTGGTTTTCATCGCAGCAAATGGGAAAGAGATAGAGAGCATCCATTCTTATATGAGTGCCATCATTTTCATCCACCTCACTCATTTGGTAATTCTTCGATTCGCCAGCAAGCTTACCAACCACCCAAGCAACAGCACGCCGCAAAGCCAAGAAAAGAGACCGACATGCTGCGCCTGTACTATCACGTGGTCTGGAGCACGCGCGATTTGCTAGCGCCATGGCAGGACTCGCTGCTCGGTGGCTTTGCGTACAGCTACGTCAACTCGCACATCCCGCGGCTCGAGAGCGAGCCAAACGCAGAACCAGCAGTACGAGTGCCATTCGACGCGCTATATGACGAAGCTATGCAAACGAAATCTACACAGAGCACCACCAAGGCGGCGATCGGCTAGTCACAAACCAGCGGTTTTCACATCCAGCTTTATGGGCAGTAGATCTGAGCAAGGCAGGATCGTAGATTGCGTAAGACAGTCCAAGCACACACCTGTCGGTCGATCCGCGTCAGCGCTCTGCGACTTGTGACTTGTGAGTTCTTATATTGTGTAAATTTTTGTAGCCTCTAACCTCCTTTGACTCCTTTTCAAGCACGCATTCTCCTTATAATTCGCGGACGCCAGCCTCTCTTCTCTATGCTGTCAACTGCCTCGTCAATCGACGGCCATGTGACTGACTCGCTTGCCATGAGTTCTGCGCAGGCCGTGCTATTGCATGGCGTGTTGGCAAACCAAGCAAGAGGTTTTGGTTTGGTTTGCAGAATAAGATTTGATTTTTGTTGCAAAAAGGTAAACATAATACAAATCTAATCTTGAAATTGTGCTATGTTCCATAACCGTCGTATTGGTAACTAAGGCTAGACAATTTTCAAGAACATTTTTTTCATGTTTCATTAATGGGCTTTCTGTGAGCAGACCCAGAGAATGGTTGTACTGTAGCTTATTTATCACATCTGACAGATATTCAATCCGCAATGTTGAACGCGCGCGCATTTTCAGCCACTCATCTTAAGCTGATCAGTTTGGGAATCACGCAGCGTGAGCTGGTCAGTTTGGGAATCGCGCTCGTCTGCTGGCTGACGAGCGCGTCCGTCGGGGCGCATCGCAAGATGCAAGCGGGGGTGATGAACACCACGCAACAGCATGTGGTGACGCCATACTGCATGACGATCTGCTTCACGTCATTTGCACCCCCGTCCCGTCCGCTCCCTCTCTCATGGCTTGTGAAGAAGACCGTCCCAGTTTTCAGACCTGTGCTGATTATGAGCCTCGCGATCCTGACTGAGGAGTTCTGGAAGCATGCGCGCTAGACGGACACCAATCCTGCAGCCTGAAGACGTGAACACATCGAAGCGACTGAGCGATTGCTGCTCTCTTTTTTTGCCGTCGCCCGTAATGGACTCGTTGAGGTGGTGATCGCGTGGACGTGCAAAAATACTCGTAAGTTTTGCACTTTCAAGCGCCCACTACCTCCACGTGACCATTGTGAGTCCTGGCAACAAGACAGAGAGCGGCTCTCGTCCTGAGCAAGCGACTTGCAAAGAATGGAGTGCTACCAAGCCAAGTCAAACGAGCTGGAGGATCGACAAGCCAACATCTTTTGGTTTACCACATAGATCCTCAGTGCCGAAAGTTGTGCGCTTGATCGCCTGTGTCGCTCGCTGCAAATGTGTACGCAGGACGTCTATCATAAAGCCATTTAATTTATTATGCCGTGTAGCAACCCACCATTTCTCAAGTCTCTTTGCTGTTGCCTCACACCTGCGTAATACATATTCCCAGAGAGATCGTAACGTACTGGCCAGCCGTGCCGTGCATCACAAACATTAGAAAATCATGCGTGTTCTATTGAGTTTTGTTTTGCGTGTGTATCTGCATCTGTCTCTCTACCTCTTTCTCTCTCTCTCTATTTGCCAACGAGGAAGTTGTAGATGTCGCCATCCTGGCACTGGTACTCCTTGCCTTCCGAGCGCACGTAGCCCTTCTCCTTGGCGGCCTTCATGCTCCCGGCGCGCACAAAGTCGTCGTACGCGACGGTCTCGGCGCGGATGAACAGGCGCTCAAAGTCCGAGTGGATCACACCCGCAGCAACAGGCGCGGTCGCTCCGAATGGCACGTTCCACGCACGCGCCTCCTTCTCGCCGACTGTGTAGTATGTCTGCAGCTGGAGCAGGTCTTTACTGGCACGGATGACTTTCGTGAGCCCCGTCTCGCTCAGTCCGCTTTCCTGGAGGTACTCGAGCTGACTCGCTTCGTCTTCGAAAGACGCCGCGGCTTCTTCCAGCGCACCCGAGACAGTGATACACAGACTCCCTTCGGCTTCAACGCGTTTGCGCACAAGCTCCGTCATCTCGTTGCCGTTCGCAGCGTCGTCTTCCGAGACGTTGCACAGGTACATCGCCTTCTTCGCAGTCAGCAGCTGCAGACGTTCGAACTGGATCTGCTCCTCGGGCTTCTCAAAGACCATGCCGTGCGCCTGGTTGCCGTCTTCGAGGTGCGGTTGGAGACGCTCGAGCACTTCCAGCAGCGCCGGGATCGTCGGATCCGTGGATTTCTTCTTCTTCGCCAGGTTCTGCAAGCGCTTCTCGACGTTCTGCAGGTCCGAGAGGATCAGCTCCGTGCGGATCGTCTCCAAGTCGCGGATTGGGTCCACGGACTCGTCCACGTGCAGGATGTTCGTGTCTTCGAAGCAGCGCACCACGTGCGCGATCACTGCCACCTGACGAATGTTCTCCAGGAACTTGTTGCCTAAGAAGAGAGAAAGAGAGAGAGAGGAAGAAAAAAAGGACAAGGGCATCATAATACAGTTTAACGTTAGGATTGCTACTCTCTTCAACTGACCACGACGTCAACAGTACCGAATAGACGCACCTAAGCCCTCGCCCTTGGAGGCACCACGCACAAGCCCTGCAATGTCGACAAACTCGAGCTGCGTCTCAATGACTCGTTGGGACTTCTCGATCTCTGCGAGGCGGTGCACGCGCTCGTCTGGCACGGCGACGCGCGCGATGTTCGGGTCGATCGTGCAGAACGGGTAGTTGGCTGCCTGCGCGTTCTCGGTCTTCGTGAGCGCGTTGAAGAGCGTGGACTTGCCGACGTTCGGCATGCCCACGATGCCCACGGAGCGGTGGAAGCTGCGCGCAGCGAGATACTGCAACGCCGAGCGGGTGGTCGAGTTCGAGTTCGAGGTGCAGCTGCGGCGCACACGCAGGAGCAGCGACGCCGGGCCGTTCATCATTCCCAGTGTCATGTCTTCAAAGCGAGATGTGCGTGACTGTGTCGTTGCAGCAGCTCCAATTGATACACCACTGGTGTTGTGGAGCGGCCCACACACGCAGTAACATTATCTGGCCCGTCCCTCAGCATTTGAGTGGGAAACCACAGTTTTACGCTCGCTTGTGCAACCTCAGATTTACATAACTAACTTTAGTGAACATCCTAGAATAGATTTCGTTTTAGGGTTTTGTAAAATTAGGTACCTAGCGTCACCAGGAACGACTCGTTTTTAGGCTGAAATCACTGATCACTCCTTCAACAGTGGTTGACGAGTCAAGTTCGCATGTTCGTTCGCCTTCAGGACAACTTCCCTCTTCTGTACATGACGCGAGTGAATGATTCAGCTCATTGTCGTACGCATTCGAACCCTCAAAGGCATTTTCAAAACTTAACTGCTTGGTAGCCTCTCTCCGGAAAGCCACCTACTTACACGCTCGATCCAATCGGCTCGTAGCTCGACCGCTTCTTCGAGTTCTTGGCGCCAATCCCCACGAAAGCGGCGATCGCCAAGCACACAGCGAGGGCTGGCGCCCACAAACGGACAGTACTCCCAGTTACAACAGAAGCCGTCAGGTCAGCCGTGGCTGCCAACTCGCCAGCTTCAATCTCTTCCGTGTCCGTCGGGTACGCGAAAGTCGCACACGCTTCTTCGCCAAGCACAAAGCACTCGAACATGTAGAGACCGTGCAGCGGCTTCACTGCCGGCACCAAGTGGCCCGCTCCCTTGACCGTCTTGTACGTCAGCCCGTCGTAGCCCTGGACATACCCGGCGTGCTGCTTGTCCGGACCGAACCAGGCTTTCCACTTGCTCGTCACGTGGAGCTTGAGTCCTTCTTCACCCAGCCAGCGCTCCGTGCCGATGAAGTTCACGTTCGAGTCCGCGTCGCCGCTGTAGATGAGCACGTTCAGCCCCTTGCCCAGAATGTTCGGGTACTTTGGAAGCGCCGAGGCACTGCTGGTGTAAATGGATCCGACCTCGTCGCTGCAGTCGACCCAGTCCACTGGGTTCGTCACGTGGATCGCGCGCTGCACCTCCTTCTGGTTCAAATACTCTTGCGTGAACGTGTCGGCGCATGGACCAATGTCGTTGCGCTGCTGGTTCGAGGTGGTAGTAGTACTGAGGTTGGTTTTCTTGGTCTTCCCGGCTGAACGCAAGACTGCCGCCTGGTTGTTGTTCAGCAGACAAATGTCTCCGTAGATGAAGTACGGGTTGAACTTGTCTTCCTCCGCCGCCGTGACGCTCTCGTCGAGCAGCTCCTTGCACTTGTCCGAGCAAACCTCGTCGGCAAACACACAGCCAATGCCCTCTCGCCCACACTCGTTCTGGATTGCGCGAAAGTTCTCGAGCGAGATGATGCCGTGCGAGTACAGGTAGTCGATGTTGGCGTTGCCGTCGATGACCACGTCGGTGTACGCGTTGCCGACCGCGAACCCGGCAAAGTCCACACCAGCGATCGGTTTCTCCACCAGCAGATTCACCAAATACGGGATGTACATCCCCGCATAGCTCTCGCCCGTGATGTAGAACTTGCGGCCCTTGAGCTCCGAGTACTTGTTGAAGAACAGCTCCAGGAACTCGTGCGCCTTGGCCGCCACCACATCGTCGTTATAGTAGTCGGCGTCCTGCAGCGGACCGCTGAAGCCCACGCCCGCGGGCGACTCGAGCCACACCAGGTTCACCTTGCGGTTCCACGAGTGGCGGTTCAGCTTCACCGACAGGTCGGCGTTCACCACGAACGGCCCGTTCTCC
>JAADVN010000255.1:0-24239 GCA_023335535.1 Globisporangium spinosum
GTTTGCGATCGCTCGCAGAGACAAATTCTGCTGCTTCAGCACTCGAACTTGTCCTTGTTCAACGGGGGAAAGCCTCGCACCTCCTGGCATCTCTAGGTGATAGCGAAACACAAAGTGAACGTGTGCACAGTGTTGGGAACTGAATGCGTATTAAAGTCCACCCACACATCCAGTTTAACGCTGCATCTGTTGCCGCCACACGAAGTTTCTTGTGGTATCCTTATAGCAATGTCTTCCTCTCAAAACCGATATTCTGCATTTTTTCAAAAACCATTGTGCTGCTCAACAAATGGATAGCACTGCCAGAACGCGTTTTCTAATAGCTTCATCCTGGCCAATTTTCAGCCTCAAACGGCAAGTATTGATAAAAAAAAATTCACAAAAAAAGTGTGTGTCCCCATAGCATTGGCCAGCACTGTACCCAAAATTTCAGCCAGGGTATTATGTTCGACAAGGTACAGTACTAAATGGCACGCATTTCAGACGGATTTTTCCTCTCGGATAATAAACGGTGGCAGTGGTGGAGCGGTGTAGCAGGCTGAAAGTTACACAAACAGCCGGGGTTCAAAACCCAGCAGTGGCCACACAGACGGATTTCCCACAGGGGGATTTGGAATCACCACGTAAGTCCTTTTGATTCAGATTTGAAACAACGCACTCCAGATTACGCGCTGCAAACACAAACCGTTATGTGCTTATTCAACGACTAGCTCGTCAAGCTCATCTGCAAGATCAGCACTATCTGTATCATCGGACGATTCCTCGCCAGCGCTCATCCACCTACTCTGAAAGAGTCCGCCGTACACGTCGTGCTTGTCAATGTGTCAGTCGCGGTAGTCATCTGCAAACCCAGCTGCGACAATCGAGCCCTGCACGACGTCGTTGGGGACAGATTTCCACGAATTGCTACCCGAGCTACCACCTCCTCCACGCTTGGTGGCCGCGGGTTGTCGCCCTTGGTGTACTGCACCCGATCAGATCGCTTCCACTCGTCAATCACGCTAGAGAGGCGATCCTTGAACGACTTGAAGATTCCGGTGTCCTCTGCCTGCAGGTACGGTGCCAGCCCTCCAGGGATCGTCATCTCGATCTTCTTGCTGATGCACTTTGCCTTGACGTCCTTCGCTGTGTGCGCTCGCATCGAGTCCCACACGAGCCCTCTGCCGCCGCAGGAGTCCAGAATCGCTGGGGACATCAGGTCGATCCGCTTCAAGAGAAGCTCGCTGTTCATCCACGCTCATTGTTGATGTGCGACGTAGACCGCGCCGCGCTTCTGAATCGATTGCTTCGCGCCTTTCCAGATCAGGAGGGGAGCTTTGTCCCTGCGGCTGTGACGGTGAGCGCGACAGTGATCCGCATCGATGCAAACCCCGTCGAGCGCAAGATGACGTGGCGAGCGCCGGTGATGTCCGCAGTGTCGCGCCGCGGGTTTTCAAAGAAGACTGCCGTCTCATCCATCAGGAGCGTGCTGCTGGGGTTGAGCGCGCTCTTTTTGGATGCGAGGTACGCGAGGAAGTGGGCGGCACGCGCAGTGAGCTCACCGTCGCTCAGTACAGTGAGGTTGGTCGTCCGTCGGAGAGAGAGGCCGTAGTGAGCCATGAAGCGCGCGAGCCACTTGTCAGATGCGCTGAAGTCCTCGTCATTCAGCTCTGCTTGAGCGAGCTCGCGTGCAGATGCTTGGATCCGCTGACGCGACACCTTTTCCTTCTTCACTCTCAGGAACAGGATCTGACCAAACAAGACGTCTTCGACCTCGCCGAGCCGTGGGTGGCCGCCGCCACCTGCCACACGCAGCTACAGCGCCGGGGAATTCGTGATGACGACACGACTTTTTCCACCAGCAGTGAATCTGCGCGCCCGATACCTTCCACCCTCGCTCCGCTTGGAAATGCTTCAAGGCGCGCGTAGGAACCCTACCTCCGGGGCCTTCGATCTACTCGACGACTTCTCGCTTCTCGAGGTTGGTCTTGGAAACGCGCTTGGGGGCCATGGTGTGCACTGAATTTGAAGGGTGAAGGACCTTGTTGCGGACTGCGCGTGATGAAAAGTGAACGGTGTGCGCTCACTCGCGCAATCGCTGCCAACCACTCGAGTGTGGCAAGGAATGGCTGAGAAATGCTCTCATGCATGAACGGACGGTATACTATTGGGCACGGTATTATACCGGTTTGTGTACCGCAGGATGTGGCTTGGGTATTATAACCGGACAGGGCATATTAACCGGCAGAACCCGTTAGAAAACAGTTTTCCTCAATTTTCACCTCATATTTTGCACTAATTCTTATTATTGAAGTAGGTAATTTGAAATATAGTCTAACTATTACTTTTAACATGGAAATTTGAATACTGTGGTTTTTTAGCGGCCAAAGTACCATTCAATTGCATACATCCTTGAAGCATAAATGCTGTTTAAATTTATAGCACAGTAACCATGGGTACCAAGAGAATACTACATATCGCAAAGCGCACGGCCACAGTGTGTCGAAGAAGACGATGGATGTGTGCTTGGACACTTTGGCTAGATGTGCTCTCTGTGCTTCTGCATATCAGTTGCTGGCGTTCTCATGCTTTTTCATTTCTTCTTCAAGGGTTCCACTGGCCAGCACCTTCGACTCAATCTGACCACGATTGTTGTCGCCATGGGCATCACCACCGTCATCCCGCGCAGCAGTTTCGCCATGAACCGGACCACCGCCGTCGCCAATGCCACCGCGGAATCCAGTCAACAAAGCCAAAGCTAGCGAGAAAGCCTGTCAGCGCAAGCCCAAGGGCCCTGCTTGCTTGAAGCACCGCATTCTCTTCCTACTAATTCTCATCGGGAAAGCTGGTTCATGTAGATCCATCTGTCGTGGTTGTATGGGACCCCAATAGATCTGATCTGGCCAGAGCGGCCAAGAAGAAACGATACCAACCACGTCCCCGCATCATCGGAGAAGAGGTTAACATTGCGAGCGTGTGGCCCGCCTTGAGAGTGATGGCGGCGATGTCCGCGCCACCTGTCCCAAGAAGATCTAAGGTTCTTCACTTTCCGGCAGCAAACTATTCCAAGGCCGACCTGACAAGATGCGCGCTCACGTCGAAGGATCACGAACGAAACTAACAATATGTAAATACGTACTACGCTATGGCAAGACCGTCAACGCCGTAATAGCAGCGCGAGAAAGAATCGATATACTTCATCCAACGAGTATTAAAAGTCCCGCCCGCGTCGTTACGTGCGGTTTGCGGGGGCTAGAGATGAGGTAACGCAATTCTTCAAGCCAAGGAGGAGAATGAGGCAAGACGAACAGCATCGGCAAACATCTCAGAGCGGCAACAGAAGAGAGAGATTTGGCCACGATGACGCTTGTGGACAAACCCACCTGCGCAAAGAAGAGGAAACTGCCGGTGGATTAGCTCGCTGCAATGCAACTCTCAAAGGCACCAAATTTCCTGTCCCCCCCTCATATCATTTGGGAACGGCAACAGCGTTTCTTCCATTCTTCGCAACCCCTCTCCTTGTGTCGCATTACCGCTGCCCATCGCTCTCGTCGCAGATGGGCATGGCAAAAAGGTTTGCGATCGCGATCGCTCGGGTGTTGTACTGTGCAGCGATGCATGCATAGGCATTCACGAATACCATGCGCGGCGCGTTTAGACTCTGGCATTGCGCTTTGTGAGGTAGAAGACTCGCAGGGAGTTTAACACGTCGCTCTACGAAAGCTCTTCCAGCGCTACAACGACTACGTGAGAAACCGATGACCGCGTCGCGGTCGCTAGGGCGCCCTCCCTCTGTCGGTGAACCCAGCGGCAAATGCGTAGATAACCTACCTGACAGAGGAGAACGCTCCTTAGCACGAGAGAGATCATTGACAGTGTTGGTCTGATGGCGTTGCAGACCACTGTCAGAAAGGTAATCATAGACAAGTCGCATATACCTGTCGAGAGTCTTTCCGGCATGGACGCCCAGAATGCAACTTGCAGCGCGCTAAGGACGACAAGGGAGAACGTAGTGATGTGTATGTATATGTAACGACCTGGCACTTGACGCAGCCGAAGGGCCGAGCGAGATGAGCGCTGGCCTGGCGTGGGGCGAGGAAGCAGGGAATGGCGAAGGACCACGGTCGTGTGCGAGGGAGACGAAGAGGCGAAGGCGATGGCGATGGCGAGGCGAGGAGCTTGAGTCGAAAGTGGTTGTGATATTGATGGTAAAAAGAGAAGTGAGTGTGTGAGCTTGTCTCTTTCTTTCCTGCCTTCCTACTCGTTGTGTCTTCTCCAAGGGGGCGTCCTGTGGGTAGGACATGGGTCGTAGGACATAGGCACGCGTATCTATGTCACAGGACACAGATCCTGTCGTGTCTTGACCTCCCTGGATTCTTTTGTTTTGTTTTCTAGCTAATACGAATCTTCAATGTGCTGCGCGTGTCTTGCGTGCTTGGGCGATCACGCTGCTTTGGTTCTTTCGCTATCCTAGAGTGAATGTAGAATGGGAGAGGGAAACATGACGGCAGTCTGTACTCCAAGAGTGAAGGTCCATCATTACAATATATTTTCACTAATGTGGTGGCAAGCCCATATCGCGTGCGATATGTTGATGTGTGTTGTTATGATACACAGGTGCCTTGGGATGACACCTGCGCAGCATTTTTTATGTGCGGAATTTGTTTGGTGTCTATGAATGTGCCTACAAACAGATTGCTAGTTATGTCTTGTGTGTCGCAGCATAAAGCACTGTACACTGTACACGTGACCATTAAGGAACTGACGTATGGTTGGCGAAGAAATCGTCAAGTTCATGCTACCACCACACGTTTTGTGTGGTGGACAGTAGCATGACGATGGACGGATCGTCAAGCAGGTCAAAGGTTGCGTTCGACAACACTGCGGGCTATCCCATCACTCACCGAGCGGCAGATGAAGTCGCAGGTGTGTTAGAAAGTATAGCATGTTTTGCTTATTTTGTCGCACCAGTTGTTCAACCATGATATTCCTAATTTGCAGGCACGCTGATCTTCCCCTTCAATAAGGGGATGGTTAACGCGTCTCGCCTGGCTCTGTATGTGCGAGCGAAGCCGACTTCGGCACATAAGACAAGGCATAGCTAGCCCGACGTGAGACGAGCGTATGAGCACGAGCACGGACTTAGCCGCGTGGCGCATTTTACTTTTTATAAGTGGTAAATTGTAATTTGTTTTTAATGAGACATGTTAGGCTTATTCATTTTTTTCTGGTTACACAATGTCGGAATGGGTGGTATACATCCTCAACAATGTGACTCAGGCGTCAAGATTGGAAAAGATTGTATACACCCTAAACAATGTGTCACAGGCACCACGAACTATTTGTGTAGGGATTCCCTATACAGAATTTGGGCCAAAAACGTAAGAATGTGTCACAGCCAGGACCGAAAGGCAAAACGGTGTGACACGTTTCGTTTTGTGTCATGCGGAAACGCTAAAATTTATATAATCCAAAAATTCACCGCGCAACTGAACCTTAGATTTCTATTATAATCTTATTTCTTCAAGAAGTTTACATCGTCTAAGTTGCCGTTATAATAATTTGAGCGTTCAAGCATTACTGTTTTCGCTACCGTCATTCATTCGTCATATAAAATAGCTGCGTAACTTCGCTTTATATTCGATCTTGGGCGCACATATCCGATATCACAAATGCACTCGTGCGCAAGTAGTCACCTTCGCAGGAATATTTGCTTTGCGTTAACTTAGCATGATCTTGGTCTAAAATATAGTATTTCTAATCGCGAAAAGTACACCTCTGCTCAGTTTAAGAAACAGTGCATTTGTTACCATCGAGCTTTGTGACATCATTTGGACAAACACAGAAAAAACGTGGTATATTTTGGTATAATTCTGCACTGGTTTACACGTTGTTTTTTGTTCTGTGTACTGTTTTAAGTGCGTTGACTTAATGTGTATTGATCTAAGATAATCAGAGCATCTGTCTTTGCCCTTAGAACATTTGAGGACACCTTTCTCCTAAGTGACACTTGGTAGCAACCTGGTCGAAACGTGTCGACTTGAGGCTCGAGCCTGCTCGGCCGCGAAAGAAAGGGGAAGTTCAATCAAAGGCAAACAGCTTTTTGCCGAAAAGAAGGAAGAATAAGGAGGAGGAGGAAGCGAGCCATCTCGATTGACCTACGAGTGCACGTGTGTGCCCACGTACGTCCTGAGGTCTGCCGCTATGCACTATGACTACATCGGTGCGCTGGAGGTCACGTACGGCAACGCGCTCGCGGCCGGCGGCGGGTTCCACCGTGTGACGACAGCCGAAGGGAGCGCCGCGGAGGTCACGCCCAACACGTATCTCTGGTACAAGCTCACGACCAGCACGGGCAGCAGCAGCAGCAGCAGCATGAGTGGCGGGAACAGTAGTGTGAGTGGGCGACTGAGTCCCGCAACTGCGGCTGCGGCTCGCAAGCAGCTGCCTGCGAGCTCATCGTCCGCGACCAGCAGCGGCAACGATGGAGCGGAAACAGTGCGCGGGATTACGCAATTGCGCATTGAAGCTGAAGACTGGTCACCCCCGCCAGGCAGCGATTTTCCAGCGGAGAGAGGCAACAGCAGCAACAGCAGTAGTAGCAGCTTACGCGACAGCGCACAGGGATCCAGGAGATCGAGCAGAGTGAAGGACATTGCGCCGAAGTGGACGAGGATGGACAAACCGATTGACCGTCAGCGAGGACTCTTCGTGTGGTACCAGAATGTGGACTGGCAGGGACCACCGTCGCCCTCGTCTTCGGCGTCTGTGTCGTCGGCGACCTCGACACCATCGCCGCCACCATCATCGTCGTCTGCAGGTGGTGCTGCCGCTCCGAGCAGCTCGTCCAGAGAGTCCAACTATCCGCTCAAGGAGATTCGAGTCGTCCGAGATGTGAAGGACATCCCCGAGGGGTTCGGATATTTACCCGACCCGATTGTCAGCAGCTCTGCTTCGAATGGAGGAAGTGCGTGGCCTCTTTGTTACCTTACCATTGTGTTACTTTGACCGTATCTATTTGCTGACCAGTGTGCTATATTCGTTCGCTCGTTCGTTTTGTGTGTATTTCATGACAGAGGAGCTGCGGACGTATCTTTGCTATCGACGCCTGAGTCAAGAAGATTTCGCCAGCTCAAAGTGGTCCATCACGACTCAGAAAGCAGGGAACTGGATCGAAGTGAAAGACATCTCTGCGACGAAGTGGAGCATCGGTCAGATCATCAGCATCTCGCCAACAGAGATCCGCGTCAGCATCTCAACGTGGAAGAAAGGCCGCGACGAATACCTCGCGCGCGCAACGTGCCGCAATCGCGTCGCGAAGCTCGGCACAAACGTGAATCTGTACATGTCTCCTTCGTACCCGTTCACGAGAAAGCAAGGAAGCATGTGGAACGCGGGACTGAAGGACCTCCAGCAAGCCCGTGAAGATTTTGACCAGTTCTTCTATGATCTGGACAACCACGAGACGTATTTGCCGCGCCACTTGATTCCGTTCATGGAGAAGTCGCTGCTCTGCATGTTCTTCTCGAGCGAGATGGCTGAAGACATGAATTCGTTCCACCAGCACGTGCTCAAGAACCTCGTCGCGAAGCTCCTCAGCAACGATATGTCTCCTACAAGCTCTGATCCTGTCATGATGCATCTGCTCGCGCTTCTTCGGATGATCTTGAACGGGCACAACTCGTGCATGTACTTCTACATCAAGTACCCGGGCACCTACTCGGCGACGAAGTACCAGAAGCTTGTCTACACCTCATACCTGGCAAGTCCTGATGTGCTTGGTACTATTCCGTCCCGTCATCCGTGCCGCTCGTTCTACTTCGTGGACAACGTGGATCTGTTCCTCCAAGCGGGTGGGTTTCGCGTCATTCTGCAACGGCTCGCGCTTCGCGAGATCGCACTGAGGGAGGTGGCGCTCTTTTGTTCGTTGCTTTACCAGGCAAAACCCTGCTTGGTGCAGCACAAGCGCCGACGAAGCTCAAGCAGTAAGCGACGCTCGACGTCCGCTATCGATACTCAGGTGGAAGATTTCTTTCGGGATTTTCTGAACGCAACGTTCGCGCGTCTTCGCCGAATGAATGGTGAAGAGCTGAAAGATGACGAAGGACTCGTCGACCACATTGTCGGCATGCTCGATATGATGTATCGCGATGGTGTTTTGCTCGGCGGCTCGAATGGGTCGATCTCGGAGTCTGATCCAGACGAGTACAGCGGGTACGAAGGTCCGAGCTCGTCTGTATTCGATGTGTTCTTCGCCGAAGCAATTGAGATGTTCCACTTGGATCTGTCCAAGAAGCTCATCTGCTGCCCGTTTCTCGCTCAGAGGCTGCTGGGGATAGCGCGATTGAATGATCTGATTGCCATGGCTCAGAGAAGAGAAGATCTTCAGAAAAAGACAAGTTTGGGGATGCGACGCTCCTCTTCGTCTGCAAGTGGATCGTTCTTGGGTGGCAATGGCGACTTCTCATCGTCGTCCGCTGGAAACCCTCCAGTCGCAAAGTGGCTTCGTGTGAAGTACGTTGTCGAGTGGCTTTCAACCTCAGATGTGCTAGAGGTCATCATGGGCGACAAAGACACTTGCGTGAAATACGAGCTCCAAGAAGGAACACACTTGGAGATTCTGAAGCGCTCGAAGAAGATCTACGAATTCGTTGCAGCGAACGGTTTGCTGAATGAGAAGCACATTGTGCTCTTGTGGAGAACCGGGATGAATCAGCTGCGTTCTGGGAGGAAAGCTGTGTTCGACATGCTGATTACTTTGTGCGGAGTCATTTCCGCCGACTTGATCGATGTAGTGATGGTGCTGCTGACTCAAGTCCCTCTCAGTGAATACGACGAGCTCTTCACCCAGTTTGTCAGGCGCATCATCATGATCGCGTCGAAGCAAGTTGTGGAAATCGAAGCGTCTGGGACGAAGAAAACACTGAGCTCTTTGGTTGGCGTTACGGGCGGTTCAAAGCTGAGCTCCAGCGCTCAAAAGGACGTTGACGTGCTGAACAAAGTGGTGAATCTGGGCTGCTGCCTGTTATGGAATGGCATCCTAGACGGGCACGATATGAGCAGTAGTGACAGTCCGGCAAGCTCGATAAGACCCGCAATGCGCTCAGAAGTGGAAACTGTGCTCGCTGCATCGCTAAACTACATCCAAAAGTTGTGGGCTGCAGCGAACTCGTCATCGCCATCATCGAAAGAGCAGCAAAAGCTGCTGAGTGAGTACCTCAAGAAATGCGCCGACAACATCAAAAACGGTGTGCTTGTTGAAACATCGATGAGTTTGATCCAGAGAGTTGCAGATGGCTACGGAAATGAAGCAAGCTCAGTGTCGGCGCCATCTTCGATTGGACTTTCCTTACCAAGAGCTGCATCGTTTGGATCGTCTCGCACCAGCGCTTCGCCGAGCGACTTACTGAAAGATCTGAATTCGAAATTCGGAATCATTGTGGTCGTCGCTGAAGAAATCAAAAACTACATGGCGAGCTCGCGAGGCAGTAGCGACTTGAGTTCCCATGAGCGCTCGATGCGAAGACGGTTGTCTTTTCTTGGCTACATCGTGACAAGATCAGAAGTGGAGTTGTCGTACGCCTTGATGGAGCAAGTCTGGAAGTGCTTCAACGGTGTGGAAAATACGTCCGAAGAGCGCGAAGTGTTCTTTGAATGGTTTACCAGCGTGATTCCCGACCCGAGCAACTTCGTCCACCGCGCGTATTCCGGCAACAGTGCTTTTGCGAGCTCCGTGACAACTGAAATCTATATATCCCTTACCAGGAAGCCCGACACTCTGGATCAGAGTGACATCGGCATTCATTTGGACGTGAAAAACATGGGCAAGCATGCGTTTTGGGCGTTCGAGCGCTTGTTCCGGCTGATCAACACAAACGAGCGCGCCATTTCAAGCACCGGTGCAACTGGCACGAGTCAACGCACCTTGAGTGTTGGTGCTCCAAATCAAGACGAAGCGAAAGGGAAGTTTGTGGTCGAGTCTTTTGACCTGAAAGGTTTGGAAACCCTATACGAAATCGCGCTCTGCGCAGGAAGCGAAGATGTCAGCCAAGAAGCGATCAACTACCTGATCTACCTCCACATGCACGTTGGAACGAAGCTTGTTCGGCGGGAAGTGTGGGCGGACTACATCAGAGGCTGCTTCGAGCGGCTAGAGCAGAAGAAGGCATCTGACATCGACGAAGAGAACGCCGAGCAAGTGCATCGCCTGTTGGTTTTGCTTGGAACGTTTCTGTTCCAATCTGTGGTCCAATCCAACGAAGCCTTGCAATCCGAAGGTGGCTTGAAAGATGGACCGGAGGAGCTCGTCGTCCACGTGAGAACGCAGGACGGACGATCAGCTGTTCCGTTTCGTTACCAGCTGCGACGGACGTCCTTGATCGGAGAGCTTCGAGACCGAATCGCCAAGGATACTGGGCATCCAGCAGATCGAATTCGGATCGTGAACGAGTTCAAGACCAAGCTTACAGCTCAAGGGCACGACAAGTTCACGTTGGAAAAGGCTCGGGTTTTCAGCTCAGCTTTGCCAAGTGCACTACCGTCTACGGCGAAGATCTCGTCTGTGAGCACAGCTCCAGTCTCAAGCAACGGACAACACAAGCGAGTCAACTACGTGGAAGCCATCATGCTTTCGAAAGTAGAAAGCGACACGGTCGGTCACGTGCAGCGACCTACTCGAGAGTCGAGCGGGTCGGTGGTGAAAAATACCGCAGGGGGAGCTATTGCAGGGGTGGAGAACGACTGGCATGCACTGAAATCGGATATTTCAAGCAACGGGCAGCATCTTCAATTGCTGTTCGCTCTTCTGTCGCAGCGAGTGGAAATATGCGAGGAAGCATGGAAGGTATTAAAGCTGCTTGCAGCTGATTCCGGGATGGAGAAGAGGACGCGCACGCTAAACGATGCACTCGAGATCGATGGATCGATTCGGACTTTCCCAGCGTCGTTTGACTGGGATGCGATGCTGGATCTGTCCTGTTCGCCGAAACTACTGTACCAGCTCGAGCTGGTTGAGCGCTTTGCTGTGAGCGGTGATACGCGACCAGATGCTGAGTCCACTGACGACGACGAGGCCACTGTACACAAGAGCACGAAAGGAGTGGATGGCATGATCGGTACAGTGAATCGATGGAGCGAATCTTTCCTGAAGCTTGGAGGAAAGAGCCACTTGCAAAAATTCGTGCTGACGTGCAATCCGCGTGAGCTCGTTTCTCAAGGATCTCTGTCGGTGATGTGCATGTCCAAGCTCCTGAAGCTGCTTCGACACTTTGTGCTCGTGGAGTTCAGACTAGCTGAGCAGGAGGAAGAACCATTGACTGGTGACCCTGAAGACCTTATGCACCAGCTTTTGGAGATCCTCAGCAGCTTGAAAGCCTTGGAAGAAAATCGAACCGACTCGAGACAATCGTTTAAAGAAGAAACCCAGAATATCGCACTGTCACAAGATGCTCAAGGTGGCGACGCTGAATTGGCATACAGTCGACCGGTACTAGAGGATCCAGATAACATCTTCGCGTTGCCCAGCGAAGCCTACTTGATGACAAGAACGCTCTCGTTCATCGCCACGTGCGCCTTGACCGCCGCACAGGATGCGCTGCCACTACTTGAGAGCTACCCTTCCCACGGTCAGATTTTCCTGAATTGCCTGGTCAAAAGTCGCTTCAAACCGGTGAGGCAAGAGTCTGCGAGCCTGATCGCCGCGTTGTCCACGACACGTAACAAGACCGAGCAAGATCGAATTGCGTGCTGCCACTATTTCCTGAAATTGCTGAGCGAGTACGACGGACCAGTTTTCGATGAAGAGTACTACAACGTGTTCACGCTGCTTGTGTCAAGCACCGACACTCTCTCTGAGTTTGCGATTCTGCCGGCTTGTAGGACGCTGTGTCGGCGAGTGAAAAGCTTTTCAGTATCTGATGATCACGCGGCTGGAAGCTTAACCTCCTCCACGCGAGACAGTGCGACTTCCCCATCCGCCTTGAATCAAGACGCTGAGTCTCCTGATTCACTTCTGGAAGCGCTTTTGTCAACCCTCCTGGCGATTTTGAAGCGCATCCCTGCAGTGCTTGCTGGAAGACTCGATGTCCCGTACCGCGGCAGGAGCTTGCGAGAAGTCATAGCGTCCACGTTGCATGAAGACGAAGGAATCATCGATGAGATCTTCCACAAGTGCCTCTTTGCAACCCCTGACAACTCCCAGGCAGGAGGAGGAGATCAAGAAGAAACTGGTAGTATCGCCGCTCAAGCACCGTCGTCGCAGTACTACCTCCAGAAGCCAAAATGCCGCAGCGATTCCTCTCGAGAGGTGGCATTTGCACTTCTCACAGAGCTCTCCCAGGAAAACACCTCTGGACTGCGATATCTGCTTGAGCAAATGTCGAATCAGCACTCTCTCAGAGCGCCACCAGTGCCGAAGAACCTCTTGACAGGGCCGCCACTTTCTGCGTCAAAGCGGAAAAGCGCCAAATCAGCCAAAGAGATGGCATCCAGGTACCAAGTGCTAGAGCGCGCCAAGTACGTGGGCTTGAAGAACCTCGGGTGCACCTGCTACATGAACTCGACCATACAGTCGTTCTTCATGATCCCGCGGTTCCGTCGACAAATCCTGCGCTTCAATGCCGAGTCGGGCTCCAGCATCTCAGCTGCTGGCTCTGGGGAAGAAAAAGGAGTTCTCTACGAACTCCAATCGCTGTTCGCTCACTTGGAAGGTACGGCCAAGCCGTACTACAACCCGAAGAGCTTCACTTCGGCTCTGAAAACCTGGGATGGAGAAAGCATCGATGTGAACGTCCAACAGGATGCGAGTGAGTTCCTGACATCGTTCTTCCAGCAGATCGAGTCCGAGATGAATGGCGTGGGAAGCGGGCATGGCGATGAGAGCATTCTCAACACATTTTTTGGAGGTGTGTTCAGCAATGAGCTCGTCGCGGAAGGCGGGCGATACAGTGAGCGTGCGGAGCCGTTCCATTTTATCTCGGTGCCAGTTCGCGACCGCAAAAATCTGAAGGAGTCGCTCGATGGGTGGGTGGAAGGCGAGAAAGTGAGCTACACGTGGGAGAAGAGCAGCGAAGCAAATCATGATGGCCAGCAACAAGGAAGTGGCAGCATGTCGGGCGAGAAAGTGACACTGGACACACACAAGCGGATCTCAATTTCAAAGCTGCCGGACCAACTGATCATTCATCTGAAGCGATTTGAGTTTGACTTTGAACGCATGCAACAAATCAAGCTACACGACCGGTTCGAGTTCCCGATGGACCTCGACATGTACCCATACACGAAAGAAGGCCAGGAGGAGAAGCGAAAGCGATCGTCGGTGGCGTCTCTGGTTGGGGTGACTGAAGACTCACCAGACGGACCGAAATCTGGTTCCAGTGATGGCCGAACCACTGCTCCAGAGTACTCCCAGTACGAGCTGGTCGGCACAGTCGTGCACATGGGGACTGCGAATTCGGGACATTACTATTCCTTCCTGCGAGAGCAGGATACGGGAATGGATGCCAGCCAATGGTTTGAGTTCAACGATACTGTTGTGAGCCCGTTTGACCCGCAGCAGATTCCAGACGAGTGCTTTGGAGGCGAAGACGACCGTCGAGGATTTGCACCTGCAAAAGCTTCGTCGGCTTCATCTCTCTCGTCGTCGCCGAGCCCCACGCAGAGAATGAAAACTCGCAGCAGTTTTATGCTCTTTTACGCGCGTAAGAAGCCAAAGCTACCCCCACTCCTTGGACAACCGAAGGAGTGCGGCTCGGAAAGCGATTCTACTGGTCCTCTGAGCAACCCGATCAGTTTTGCAGCGTGCGGACTTGTGCTGGCATTTTGCGCGAAACTCAAACAAGCGTCGCGATCTCGACTGGAGAGCCTGCGGAGCGTGGCACAGGTGATTGCTCCTGAGCCGATTCGCAACCTCATCGCGATGGAAAATCGACTCTTCTGGAGGAAGAAGTACTTGTACGATGCGCGATGCCTGAGTTTTACGTATGAGATCATCAAATCTTGCCTTGTTGGGCTCGACAGCAGCAACAATGCGTCGGAGCTCCCCAGATTCGAGCCGACAGAAGCACGACTCGTGGCGTTGCAGACCGCCACAAAGTTCGTCTTTGGGACGCTGTGGCAAGGCGGGGACGTCTCGAAAGTGCTCGAGTGGACTCCAGCACTACTCGCTCTCTACCACACCGAGTTTGATGGATGCTACTGGCTGTTGAACACACTGCGAGCAAACGAGCAGCTGCTGTTGGATCTGCTCGTCTTTAACGAGCACACAGAAGTGCGGGAGCTGCTAGCGAGTGTGCTATCCGAAGCGATCGCAACAACATCGAACTTGGAGTTTGAAGAAGCCTCGAAAGCTGCACAATCTGGAGATTCAAGTGGGCGTGATACGTCTAGAAGCGGAGGAGGTTCAAAGAAGCTTCCAGCTTCGTTCGAGTTCATCTTCTTCCTGATCCAGCTGATGCCCGCGCTTTTGTCCGTGCCAGTGCAGCACCATCGCCAGTACTTCATGACCATTTGGGACTTTGTCCAGACAGGTCGAAACGAAGGTGCTTTCCTGGTCGTGAACAGCGTTGTCGGCGCGATTGTGGCTCTCCTCACTGGTCTCGGCAACACGCAGCCGTTGCTTCAAGGACAGCTGAAGCGATACAAGAGTAGGCAGATCCTCAAGAGCATTGATCTGAGTGTCACTGTGCTGAAGCTGCTGTCGGTGCTGATTCGGTGCAGCATGCCTCCAGCGATGGATGTCGGGAAGAATTTCCTGCTGCCTCCAAACATGGCGCACGATCACGTGGATCTGACGGCTTCAGATCACGAGGTATTGCTGAATGAGCGATTTATCACGTTGCTCACCCAGCGTGCGAGTCGGTACTCGAAAGAGACAAAGCCATTGGAGCAAATCGTGATTCACCTCTGCTGGGAGAGTCGCAAAGTGACTGGGATGGTGATGGACAAGATCATGATTGGCATCGAGTTCGAGGACCACCACGACGTGAAGCCATACTTTCGCACTTTCAACACGATCCTGAAGCTCCGCGACTCTCTGACCAGTGAGCGTCTGACTGACGGGATGACGAAGCTCATCGCTGTGATGGCGTCGCAGCAGCGATTCTACAAGGCGACCGAGATCTCGATCGATATGCTCACGCGCTTGGCAAAGCGCCACAGCAGTGTCGCGAGGTGGCTGCAAGAGAACCACATGAACTGCGCGTGGATGGAGAAGTGGCTCAGCGGACATCGCGGTGCCGAAGGGTTCTTGCAGCAGAAGCGCACGGTGCTCGTGAAGCCCAACTCGACGTCAAACTGGGCGAACGTGAACGTAACAGGCGCCAGCTTGATCAAGGCGATCGACCGAACGGTCTCGAAGCTCTTGCCGCGCATCCGCAGCATCTTGGACCCGCAGGCCGCGATGGAGACGTTCTACGACAGCGACGACAACCCGGCGCGGCTCGTGGGCAAGCGCATTCGCGTCAAGTGGGCAAAAGACAAGTGGTACGAAGGCAGTGTCGAGAGATACGACGAGAGCTCGTTCGAGCACTTTGTTGTCTACGATGACGGCGACAAGCGAAGCTACCGGATGTCGGAGAAACAGTTCTACGTCGTCGAGAGCTCGGGGAAAGTGTCGCCTCCATCCAGTGGAGGAAGCAGCAGCAAGAAGAAATAAAAATCGTGGACCATGGTGCAGGCAGCAAGAACAGCTTGTAGTCTGCCAGCTCCAGCTTCAGGGATTCTAAGATCCAGTCACGACTGTGTTGATATTGAGGCAGACTGACTAACTGACTGGTAGGCAGAGGGAGGGAGGTATATGTTAAAACAGCGTGAGCCGAAGGAAAAATGCCGAGTTCAAAAGAAAGCGAGTGAGTGCCACTTTGCGTTGTTTCCATGGACCAACTCGCCGTTGAGAGGTGAGGCAGGGCAAAATTAGACCATCATCCCCCATTTGAACGACAACGAAACCTCTTGGTGCTGAAGCCAAAGCAACAGCAGACAGCATCACTTCGGTCCAGCCAGCCAGCCAGTCAGCGTGACGACAACGCACTTGCTCCTCGCCAGAAGGCATGGCGGTCAGCCCTCCGAAATGCGCGGTCAACATGGAGCAGCGGCTCGCGGCGCGACCAGGAGATCGACAGCCTGCGCGTGTACCTGATCAAGTACAATTTCTTCCCGCGCAACCGCGACCCGCACAACTCGCTCATCCGCATCGAAGAGCTCAAGGAGCTCGTGAAGCACTGGAAGCTGCACCGGCAGCGCGGCTTCTGGCGCGACCACCCGGACAAGGACAACCTCATACGAGCGCTCTTGCAGCACATTTGGAACGAAGCAGCGAGCAAGAAGCGGCGCCAGGAAGCCCTGGAGAAGTACCACAACAAGACTCTGGGGGCTGGCAGGGACTCGGAGTCCGGCACGAAGCTCCGAGACTTCACCATGATCTTTGGGTCCGCCACGCCAGACGATGCGGACGATCCTGAAGGTGGGGGTGGGATGGGGGATGCGGACAAGAAGGCGCTGCTCAAGAACTGCGGCGGCGACCTCTTCTACCAGCGCGGCGACTACGACAAAGGCATGATCTACTTGTCGCGCATCAACCGCGGCAAGTTCCGCTCCGAGGAGCGCAATCCGCGCATGGAGCTGCTCATGACGTGCACATCAGTGCCCATGCCGCTCAATCAGCTTGTGCTCATGGGGAACGACACTGGGAACAATTCGGGAGGTGGTTGTAATACATCCTCGGCAGCTTTGAGCCCAAATCATAGCCTGGGCGGACTCGGTGACAGCCGCCTGGAGAAATCGCCTTCGTCAGCCATGCTGTACCATCAAATGCTGGACCTCTCCAGCAACAACAACAATAACTTCAACAGCATGGTGAGCGTGAACATGCTGACGAAGGAGATGAAGCTCAAGAGTGCCGAGGGCTTCTACAGCATTTCGTACCACAAAAGCACCAAGCTACAGATCATCAAGGAAGGCGCGCTCGCGACGATCATCGGCGTGCTCAAGATGGACGACATCGCGATCCACTTGTTCTCGGCCGCGACGCTCTTGAACCTCACCGCCACGCCGCCGCCGGCCTCTTCGTCAACGATGCACAAAGTCTCCAGTGGCAACATCTCAGTGCTTTCGCTCGTAGGCAAAGAAGTGTGCGCAAAGATGATCGATGAAGGCGTGATCAGCGCGCTGCTGGAGCTCTCGCACACCCCAAACACCACAGTCAAGTCTCTCTGCGCGCGCGTTGTTTCGGTTCACGGTGGACGAGTCGCACCACTTTCGCATGGTGCACGAAGGCTCGGTGGTCGCACTGACGCAGCTCATGACGTCCGTGCAGAGTGAAGATGTGAAAGAGGGGTGCATGAAGGGACTCGTCAATCTCGCGGGCGTACCGTGCGCTGTGACCTGCGACTCGATCTTGAACACGCTCGTAGCGCTGGCGAAGACGGGGGAACCAGATCTGCTGACTGCGTGTGGATGCGCGCTGCTCAACCTGTCGATCCCCCCGACCGCGCGCTCAGCGTGCTCGCGACGCAGAAGAAAATAGCGCTCTTCGAGACCATCGCGTGCATTCTCTGCAACCTCGCGGCGATCAAGACCAACTAGGAGCTGCTCGTGAAGAACGGCGCGCTGGTGATCGTAATGGATCTCCTGGACAGCATGCAGATGGCGTTCGAGCGCGAGCGAAGACGGAGACGAAGACGCAGAGAATGACGGCGAGGACAGTAGCGCGGCACCTTCTTCAGCATGGACAACAAATCCCAAAGGTCCGTCAATCGATCCGGACCGAGAAAAAGCGTTGGCTGCAGCGGCGAGCCTGCTCACGCGGATCCGCAAGAACTGCTCCAATGTCCTCGCGCACCTGTGCTGCAATCCAAAGATCCAGGCGCGCGTCGTGAACGCTTGTTTTGTGCCGAAATTGCTGCATATCCTGCAGGACTACAACGCGTGTCGACGGCTCGAGGAAGACACAGAGAAATTTTGTATCATCGCTATCGCGAACCTGTCGCTCGATGATCGATGTCGCCCCAACATCGTGCAAGACGGCGGCGTCCCCATACTACTGCGTCTCCTCGAAGACTTGGAGCGCCAAGACGTCAACGCGATGCTCTTGAAGCTCGACTGCGTTACGGCACTGAGCAATCTGATGCTGCACCCAAAGAACTTCAAGCGGATGGTCAAGGAAGGCGTCGTGCCGACGTTCATCGCGTCAATCAACAACAGCACGAGCCCCAAGATCCAGCCTGCGTGTACGCGATGCTGAACCTCGCCAAGGACCTGGGCATGAAGACGCGACTCGCTGAGTCCACGACGCAGAAAGACGAGGGGACGATCCCAACGATGCTCGTGTTCGCGTCCAAGTACTTGAAAAACGCTGAGCTCTGCGGCGTTTGCATCAGCTTCCTGCACCATCTGTCAACGCGGCAGGAGAACTACAATGTGCTGTATTTTGAAGGCGCGGTGGGGCTGCTCGTGCGCGTGCTGCAAAAGCCCAGCAACTCGGAGCTGGTGCTGACCATCTACTCGCTCTGGTTCAACTGCATGACGACGCTCGCCAACCTCGTGTCCCACCCGAAGAAGCGCGCTCTCCTGCTCGGTGACGGTGTGACCGAGGCAATCCAGCACTTTTTGAGCGTCTCGGCTGCAGATTCGCGCCGGAAAGACGCCAAGACCGACATGAAGATCGTCAAGATCCAGTTCGCGGCGGCCCAGATCCTCTTCAAAGTACACGAGCTGTGCTGCTCGACCAAGGACGAGGTCCCGGCGTTCTTTGCGTCGCTTCTATTGCTTGTGACGCAATCTGCGCTCAAGAACTCGCGACTGGAGAAGAAAGCGGTGACAGTCCAGCAGCTGACCGTGTCGCGATGCGCACTGACGATCGCAAGAGTGTCACTCTCGGCGCACGGACTCCGGCTTTTAGCTGGAAACACCGACATCCCGCCCGTGCGCAACATCCTGCGCACAGGACTCCATGAAGCGCAGGTGTGTGCCGCGATCGCGCTCTGCGACTTGGCGACTGAGCGCGGTCACCTGAAGCACCGGCTATGGCAGAATTCGACAATCGACGACTTCATCGTGGCCACGCTCTTGCGCATGAACAGTGAGCAGACGAAAGCGATCTGCGCCAAGGCGCTCTTCAACCTGTTGACACACGAGGACACGCGCAACCAGATGGTTAAGGAAGGTGTACTCTACGCGCTCATCAAGCTCACACGCCTCGACAACGAGGAGACCCGCGACCTGTCGCTGCGCTCGATTTACAACATCTCGCTGAACCCGGACAAGGCGCCGCAGCTGCTCGACATGGAGATCGTGTGCATCCTCACGAAAATGCACCAGGCTGAGTTCAGCAAGGAGGTCAAGCGCCTCATGTGCGGCATCCTGAGCAATCTGTTGAGCGTCCCTGGCGGCGACCACGAGCAACGTATTCTGCAGGAAGGAGCGCTGGGTGTGCTCAAGAACCTCGCCAAAGGGCGTGACCCGGAGACCAAAGTGTACGCTGCCAACATCCTGTACAATCTCTCGTGCTGTCTCGACGTCGCGGAGATCTTTGCGCGCGACGAGGCGAATGTGCTGAGCATCCTGGTCGCTGAGCTCAAGTCCGAGAATCGAGACGTGAAGCGCTATGGGGCCGCGACGCTCGCAAACCTCAGTGGCAGCGCCATCGCAGTGAACCTCATGACCGATGAGGCGCTCGTGGTCGTGCTGAACGACGCCATGAAGAAGACCATGGCGACCTGCGTGGCGACGACGTCTTCGTGCGTGTTTGCGCTGCGCAACCTCTTCTCGCTGGTGACCAACCAGAAGAAGTTCATTGAGTGCAACGGTGTGTCCACACTCGCGTCGATCCTCGCTTGCCCCAAGATAGAGAATGAAAAGCAGACGCTTCGCGTGTCGACCGATATGCTCTGCGCACTCGCGAACTTGGACATCGGAGGCAGCAGAAGCAATGGCGGCAACCAGCAACTCGAGGAGCGGCTCGTTCGCGACAGCATCGTGCGCACGCTTCTCGCGATCGTCAAGGGGTACGAGAGCAATGGCGCGAGCTCTGCGGCCGAGAAGGCGATGAGTATGAACATTATCACGTCGCTGAGCAACTTGTCCAGGAACACCAAGTACCACGAAGGGATGCTTCGCGACGGCGTGCTCGACATGATCATGGTGCTCTGCAAGACGAACCCGGGGGACCCACGCGCGCCGTTCAAAGGGCTTGTCGGAGTGAGAGGCGAGGAGTTTTGCTACCACTGCGTCGTTGTGCTTCGCAATCTGTCGCGGCAAGAGCCCAGTGAGGTGCAGTTGTCGCCATCATCAATATCGCTGGTAATGCAAACAGGCGCTATGGCTGAAGTTGGTGCTGCAACCGTGAGTTCAAACGCGAACAACGTGAAGAATCAGCGCATCAGCTCCCAGGCAGGACTCGTGCAGATCGTGCTCATGCTCTCGCAGACGACGTCGCCCGAGACCCGCGAGCACGTGATCGTGACGATCCACAACCTCGCGCTCAACAAGCGCTGCCGTCCGCAGCTCATCAAACACGACGCCGTCAAGGTGCTGCTGCGCCTCGGCACGAGCGCCACGACGGCCATGAAGCGCCACATTTGTGCACTCGCGCTGCAGCCGCTCTCGAAACAGGACCCTGCTGACGACCTACACGTTGTGAACATCATCCAGGAAGGCACTGTTTCGGCGATCGCGGCGCTCGCCGGCCAGCACCAGCATGACGTTCTCGCCAGCGCCGCGAGCTACGTGAACGCTATCGTAGTCGCCAACACGAGCGTCTATTCTTCATCCGCGCCATCTGCGGCTGGGGGATCGAGCAAAGCCGGTGGTACAGGTGGTGACATCTGCTCGCTCAACAAGTCGGACAACAAGTCGGACAACCAGTCGATTCCGCAGAAAGGAGCACCGCCGGACTGGGCGAAAGTGAACATTTGCAGCCTGGCACCGTGGCAGGAAGTCAAGGACTTCGTGGAGAGCGCGTCTTGGCAGCACGGTGACAAGGAGACCCGCGACGACTCGCACTCGGACGGAAGTGATAGCGACGCTGAAGACGCAAACGAAGCTCAACTGAACGACCGGAAGTCGAGTCCAAGCAAGAGGCTGGCAATGGCATCGCCAAAGATCGGAGTTCGCGTGTCAGTGAAGAATTCGCCGTCTAGCAGCAGCAAAGTGACGACAACAGCCGCCCCACGAGTCTGCAACGCGGACGTGGTGCTCGGGTTTCTGGCGATTCTAGTGGACCCGAAGATGGACAAAATCAAGGTCAATGTGGACGCCGAGCTCGCATTACGACGGTCCGCTGCTGCTGCTGGTGGTGGAGCGGACAACGAGCTGCCAAAGCTCCGACCAGTGACCGCGTCGGACGGGGGACGAGGATCTCGTCGCTTTTGACGCGCATGATGGGAAACCCAAGAAGCGATCTTCTTCTACGCTGACCCAAGTGCACCACGACGCGACCGCGTCCAGCCGCGCTTCAGTATCAGCTGCCGGAAGTAGCCACTATCCCTCGCTGTCGGTTACCACATCGCCAGCGTCGAGTCCGTTGGAATCGCCAGCTGCGACGCCCAAGCGACGATCGCGGGTGCTGGAGCCGCTCGCGAATCTTTCTTCAGCAGGCTCGTCGTTATCCTAGGAACAGGGTGAGCCATGTGAAGAATGGAGCCATTGACGAGTAGAGGTGGTCTAGCAAAAAAATCACATATTGAATACACCCACCTACCCACCCACCTACCTACCACCATACCTTCTTCCTCTATCCGGATCTAGTCGTTGTGCTGCTGCTGCTGCTCTTGAACCCTTCGTCACTTGACGAGGAACGACTGCACGCCGCAGAACCACCGGTCGCACTTGTAGCGTCCCTCACGCTCAAAGCGCCTCTCACACTCGTCTTTCGACGGGATCGCTACGGACGGACATGGACCGTGCACCTGGTACGTCACCGGGAACATGTACGCCGGTGTGCCTTCCATCACGAAACGGTCGAGCGCCTGCACTCTGTTCGTGACCATGTGCTGCTCTCTCACGAGCTTCATGCCTGCTTTCCGGATCCGGTCGACCTCGGCGTGGTTCGCGGGGTCCAGCACCCAGCGCATGACGGTCTCCGGGTCCGAGCGGTCGAAGCCCACGTAGTGCTCCATCTCGTCCATGTCCAGCGCCTTGAGCAGCGGCGTGACGTCGCGATTCACGATCAGCAGCGCGCCGGTGGACGGGATCTCAAAGATCTTGGCGATCACATATTGAAAGAGCAGTGTCGTCGTGATTCCCGCGCGGTAGGCGCGCAGGTACGACGCAAAGATCTCCGACTGGTTGTCTGACACGTAGTAGCCCGAGTGCTGATACACATCCATCAAGCCTTTGTGGGACTCCTGGAAAATGCCGAGCCAGTGGCGCAGAGGGTACCAGTTCGCGCCGCGCGCCCCGGAGAGGATAATCTTGTTGATCGGGAACTCGTTGATCGATCCCCTCGTGAAGTCCGGCCCTGAAGAGTGCGGCAGCCACATGGTCATCGGCATGTCGCGCGGGTTCATCTCGCGCGTGACCGACGTGAAGTACTCATCCATCTGGTATGTGTACGTGCCCACGAGCACGTCTGCGCGCTTAAAGATCTTCTCACGGAGCTCGATCGGGTTGAACTGGTCGTAGTAGTGTAGATCGTCGTTCCAAACCATGATGAGCGTCCCGAGCGCGCGCAGGTCCTGGAAATACTTGCTGTGGCTGAGTAAATGGGACATCGGGTAGTGGAACGAGTTGAGGCAGAACAGCAACACGCTCGGCGCCTTTTTCGGGTCCTGCTTGTAGAAAAAACCCACGGGGTCGCTCGACGCGAGGTCATCCCAGCCGTACACTTCAGTCTTGAGTTCTGTGAACATGTGCAGGAAAGACCGCAGCACGTAGCCGCTCCAGTCCGCCGTGCAGCCGACGAGGAACTTGCGTCCGTTGGTGCGGCCCTGACGCTCCTTGATCCACGCAGACACTTCTCGTTGCGTGCTACCGACGCCCGCCGGGAACAGCTTTCCGTTCGGCTTCTGCGTCGCGTCGCGCAGCAGCTGCATGTCGATGTCCATCTCGTGGTAAAAGCCCAGCTGCCCGTTGCCCTCTTGGTGCGTCACAAAGTATCCTTGGAAGCGCAGTCGACCCAAAACCTCGAGCATCAGGAACGCAAACACTGTAAACAGCACAAGGATCACCACCACGCCGAAGAGCAACCGGGTCTTGGAGATGCGCGACAGGCGCGCGAACAGACGCTTCCCGCGCGCACTGTGGAGCGGTCCGCGACCGCAGCAAGTGCAGCAGCTCCAGAACATGCGCTTCAGCTTTGTCGACGACGACCCGGTGGCAGCACAAGCAGCAGACGAAGAGCAGGGCGCAGGCAGGAGCTGGTGGGTCGAGTCCGTTGAGTTCTTGCGCGGTGAACGGTCGGGCCACGGGGGAAGCCACTTGTCCGCATTCGACGACGACGAATGCGACGCGTGCCACATCTTCTTGGCTCGGTCGGAGGCGTCGGCGCCCGCGCCCTCGAGCGCTTCACCCGTCAAGGGGAGCGGCGCGCCCTCGAGCGCGTCCACGGCGGCGGACCCCGAGCGGTGGCGCTGCAGCATTGCGTGCGAGCTCTTGTGTGCGACGGAGCAGATTCCGGACTGATGAAAATGAATCAAAATGATGAAAATCCCAAAATGCGAATTGACGAAAAAAATGTCCCACTTTTTGGGTATCGCCAGAAGAGAAGCCATTTTATTCGGAATCAGGTGCTTTTTCCGGATAACCCTTGATCTCTGGCTTTAATTAAAGGGTAATAAAAAATGCTCCTCTTTCATCCGTAAATAAAACTCTGCCCCTCTCAAAAAATACGGCGTAAAATACACTGACGAACCGTAAGTTACATTTTGATTGAGAATGGGAATTTTATCCAACGGAGAAAGTTCTCAACATGCTGGTGAGAATTTTCAACATTGTCTGAGTGATTGAGAGACCTGTTCAAAAAGTAGTAGAAAAATATCACTTGAAGTCTTTGAAAAACATTTAAGGAAAAGGTCACGAGTGAGAACTTTCTACAAGAATGTAAGAGGGCACTGTTCACAACAGTCCCTCAAACACGGCACACACGCTTGTGTCAGAGAAAGCGATCTCCCGACTTGGAGGGAGGAAGAAGAAGACTTGAGGGCTTGAGGGCAAAATTGCAACTGAATTGAAAAGCTGTTATGGTTCCTGTCGCTACTCCTAATTAGCCTCAAGGGCTCCTACAGGTTTTATGAATAAAACCTACACATGCAGAGATAAACCTACTA
>JAADVN010000256.1:0-24237 GCA_023335535.1 Globisporangium spinosum
GAAGACCGAGGATTGCGCTGCCGGGGCGAACGAGACGTGCAAGGCGAGCATCCTCAAGGCGTCCACGGACCTGCTCAAGACCTACACGAACGTCACGTCGCTCGCAGAGGACAAGTCGACGAAGCTCAAGGCCGAGATCGCCAAGGCGGTGGACGGCAAGCGCGACCTGAACGACGTCATGATCGAGTTGGGTCACGTCATCAGTGTGCCAGCCGCCATCGGCTGGAGTACCATCGGCCACGTTGGCACGGACGTGAACCTCTACTGCAAGGGTCCGCTCGTCTTTGAGCAGATGTGCCGCGGCGTGCACGAGAACACGTACGTGAACAAGCTCATGACCAACTTCCTGGGCCTGGAGCACGGCCAGGACCTCGAGACGCTCAAGCACCGCAAGTTCCCGGTGCTCCCTAACTCGTACTCGTTCTAAGTGGTCTCTCCACTGTGGAAGAGCATGTCCTGTTGACAAGAGACCTCCTTGAGCTGCTCTCATTTGCTTTGTAGGTTCTGTGCGTAGTAATGATGAATGACAAGCTTGGTCTGTTTTTGCTTGAAGTTCTTGCTGGTGCTGGTCAATTTTCCTTTCGGTGTTTTTTACTTGCGTGAAGTGGCGAAGGCAGCCATTTGTGAAGAATTTTTGTCGAAGGCACAAAGTCTGCAAAGTGTAGCTGCACTGCCAGCCAACTGTGGCGAAAGAAGACTGCGAAGATGTCATCGACGAGTCGATGAGGATGGAGAAATGGAAATGTGTGTCCTCTTCTTCAAGATCTCCTTCAGTAGTCAGTCTTCCACCCCGCCAGCCCCTTCCTTCGTAAGCCAGGCGGTCTTGAGGGCAGTAATCGCTATGGTCGTGCGCTCGCTAGTCGCTTTCTTCTTCGCTGTGGCTTTTGGCGGCCGTGGCGATGAAGGTGTCGCCTGCGCTCGCACCACATTGCCAAGGTCTGCGAAATCCGAAAACGGTTTTAAGAAGAGTGTTCTCAGCCAATGAGGAAGCATCAAAATCGGCGAAAGAACAACAAAAAGTTGGCAAAGTGCAACCTCATTCGAAAAAGAAGGAAGGCAAGGCGTTGAAGACTGCGTGTGAAGTCATGGAGAGCAAGACGCAGTGCTCGCTCTGCACGCGCCGGCGCGGCGTCTTCTACTGCCCACGATGCACCTCCGACATGCTGCAGCAGCGGCGCACGATGCTCGCGGCGCTGCAAGCGGACGTCGCGGTGCTGCGCAAGAAGACCGAGTTTGCGCTGAACGTGCGTCCATGTTGCCTTTCGTGCTGCTGCTGGCTTTGCTGCTTTGTTATGGATATTGAGGACGTGTTTGTTGACTGTTTCCTCTCTTACATGTGCCGCGTGTGTGTGGATGATCGATTGTCGTTGCGTGACTCGCTCGAATCAGGTAAAAAGCAGCCTCGTGGATGCGGAGAAGCGCCTGGACAGCTGCATGAAGAAGGTCGAAGTGCTCGCCGACAAGGTGATGAAGACCCGAGAGCGCCTGTGTAATGGTACGACGAGAATAAATAGGCTATAGCGCACAGCTCTTTCGTATATATACCTATCCAAGCGCTAATACCCTATTGTATACATGTGCTTCACAGAGCGAATAGTGGTGGTGGAAGAGACATCCAAGCTCGAAGAGCAGTCAGAGCGGCTGGAAGTGGGCCAGCAGCAGCTGCAGAGTGAGCTTCAGCGGTCTCGCGGTTTTCACGCGTCGCTCTTGGAGTCTTTGGATTTCCAGGTGCAGTGGGCGAATGAGGTGAGCGGCACTATAGTATTTATTGCTCTGATAGTCGCCAGAGTGTGGGTTCACTTATGAACACATCGACCTTCGTGTGTTGTTACTTTTCTTCAGAATGCTGCGAAAGTGCGTGGCGAGAAGATCCGCGAGCTCTTTGGTTTCTTCGGATTGACGCCTGCACCAGAAGAAAAGGACCAGAATCAGAAGACCAAACTGCCTCGCGTGTTCTTCCGCACGATCACGTCGCTGCCGCTGCCGATCTCCGGTCGCTACGAGGCGATGCCACCGGAAGTGGTCGCGGCGGCGCTCAGCAAAGTGATCCACTTGCTCATCTGCCTAGTCAAGTACCTCAAGATCACGTACCCGCATCCGATGGTCTTCAACGGCTCGTTCTCGACGATCGGCAACACAAGCGAAGGCGCTGGCTGCCACACTTTGTACCCTGACGGGAGCATCGGCTTTGAGCGCGGTGTGATCATGCTTCACGAGAACATCGCGTTCCTGGCGAGAAGTCAGCAGCAGCCGGGCGCTGTTGCAGGAGGAGATCGCGAGAGCATTCGGCTGCATCCGACTGATATACTGGGCAACTTGCTGAGCGTGTACCAGTCTCCGCACCTTGGCACACTGTGTGAGAGCATGCCTGTTGAAGACCCAGACAAACTGAGGTGAGAGACCTAGCTACCTTTTTGCATTTGCGTGGCAGTTCTTGTGTTGACCTGTGTGTGCTTCATGTTTGTCGTGTCAGGCATTCACATGAACTGATAGGCCAATCCGCCATTTTCATCGAGAACTCGCAGTCGTTGGACGCAAGTATCGAGATCCTACCGCACTACTCATGAAATAACTGAGTGCGTGCGCTTGTGAGTAAGAATATGCATTCGTGACTGGGTCGAGTGCATGATTCCGCTAAGAAAAAGGATTTGTAATTAACCGCTTGACACAGGAAATACCCGACGCAGTAACATAATCTAATAGGGAGGGGGGAGACTATATATGATCCGAGCAAATGGCGCTTTCATCAACACCCATCATCACCTTCCAGACACAGCAGCGCGACGCAGTCTTTCTTCCATGTCCGAGAGCTGGGCTGTGGCGTGTCCGTTTGCTGATGGCTGTTTGTTTAGCCGAACGGGGTGATTGGCGCAGACGCACCCTGGTCGTCCTGGCTCAGTTCGAGGCACTGGTGCTTCAGCGACGAGAGCTTCTCGCGGATTAGGTCGAGCGCGCAGATCACCACCTCTTCTGGACGCAGCTGGCCCGTTGTCTCGACCGAGAAGATGAACTTGTCTTCCCGCATTCGCACGCTCACGGCCGCGTCGTCTTCTGGGTTGTCCTTGAATGAGTCCGCCACCTTCACGCACTCGTCGCAGTACATACAGCGCATGGCGTCGCCCACCGTGAACTACAATTGTAAGACAAGCACACAGCAGAAGCAGTGAGGATATGGCAAGTGTGTCATGAGGTTGGGTACGAGTCATTTATTCCCCGTCGCACCTGGTCGTAGTTTTCGTCCGTCTCGTACACTTCGGTCGGACAGCTCTTGTAGAGCTCCGCCTTCTGCTCGGGCGTGTACGTGCTCAACACCGCCTGGTTGAGTGTGATGATCGGATCGTACATGAACGTCGCGACGGCGACTGGCGACCACTTGGCGTGCTCCTTGCCGATGCCCTGCGCAATGAGAGATATGACAAATAAACATCCCATTAGCACCACACAATGTCCTTGCTATCCAGAGGCGATATGGATACAAACGCTGACGCACCAGCTTTGCGATCGCCGAGAGACGCAGTCGCTGGCCTGGACCGAGCTTCGCGATGATCACACCCGTGTCTTGTGTGTTGTTGAGCTCCTCTTCAGACGAAAAGTTGACTGGACGGATGTACGGATCCAGCGATTTGAGCGACTCGGACGTGACCGTGAGCACGCCTTGGTCCGCGCGCACGTCGAGCTGGAACTCCACCGAGCAGTTCGGGCAGTGCTCGTCGCAATCGCAGTCCTATTTGATGATCCAAGCATACATACGACGAGAGAGAGCGCGCATGCATCAGTGGTCAGGTGCAAATAGAAACGCATGCTCAGTGCTTTTTGGATCGCGCTGCTGTTGTTATAGCGCACCTGCGAGTACACGAAGCGCTGGCGGAAGTTCTCGAGCCCGCCGTCAAAGTAGAGCGGGATCATGCCGAGTCGGTGCGCGAGGAACTCGTCGGTCATGACGGACGTGTTGATCTCGATGCTCACGAGGTCGATCGCGAGCGTGGGCACTTCCGAGATCATGACGCGGCGGATGGCGTTCGCCACGCTGGCGTCGGTCTCCGAGAGCTCGAACTTGATGAAATCATCGCGCAGCTCCTGGATCTCGATCTTGGGGAAGCGCGGGTTCGGCATGGCGGCTGGCTGGGCGTAAAGAGATACAGAGGCGGAAGTGGCGCGCTTTGGCTTCCTCCTTCGCAGTGAAAATGGGGAAGTGAGCGCTCTTTGCTCCACCACAGTGCCTTTCGTTTGTCCCCCTTGCGAGGCGACTCGCACTTAAACGGGAAGAGCAGGCCTCTGGTAATGCGTATGAAGGTTTATATATTTCACATCATCTTGATAAATGTATCAAATATCAATGTAAAGGAATGTTACGATGATTATAGAGGTAATCCCTTGTAAAAGAAAGCATGTTTTCTGAAGGTGCATCACGTTATGAACCAACCTATGGACACGAAAACGCACAGCACCCCGATAGAGTTCCAAAACTGAAATGCGTCCAATTGACAATTAACAATCATCAGCGCCGTTCCTAACAGTTATCGTGCACGAACACCATGTCTCGCACCAGCTCCGGGTCGCAATGCACCGCAACGTAGTGGTGAGCAGCTCCGTTCGCGTGGTGATGGTGCGCAGGCGCTGCGCTCCCGTTGCCGCCCAGCGACAGCGAGGTCGCCATGCCCGTGTGCGGGATCTCGAGCGTCTCCGTGGGGCGCACAGAACCCACAGCGGCGAGCCACTTCCTCGCCAGCGGCGCGAGCAACGGCAGTCGAGGCGCATTCTCCTTCCACCAGTGCAATGGGTCGCGCACCGCAGGCACACGCGCGGCCGCAGCGCTCTGGTAGTACACGTCCACCTCTGCGATGATGCGTAGCCGCAGCAGCTCTTGCTGCTCTTCAAATGAAGGACTCTGCTCCTCTGACGCGCTCCCATGGTGCATCATCCCACCGGACATCTCCTCTGTGAGCGGCACACTCGACGTCGCGTGATGCGGATGCTGCCCATGGCTTTGCGTTGGCGCGTGCACTGCCGATGTCAGCCCTGCTTCCTCCTGGTTGTCGTCGAACAGCAGCTCGCGAAGGAAAATGTTCGTGTCGTGGTCATCCTTTGTCGTCTGGAAGTCGAGAAACGCGCTGCTGCTGGTCGCGCTTTCGTGCACCGCTGCTCCGCCAGCAGCCATGGATTTCTCCTTTTGACTCTGCAGGAAGTTCGTGAGCCCGATGCAGCGCTCAATTAATCGGCTCTTGCAGTTTTCCCGCTCAACGTCGCTCAGGTACTTCATGCGCACGAATCGCGGATCGAGCTGCGAGATCCACATGTATTCGTTCGAGATCTTCGCGAAATGCTCCAGAAACTGGCCGTGCAAAAACTTGCGAGTCACTTCGATACTCGCTGCAATCTTCTGCTTCGACTGGATGTCGCTGTCGCTGTTCTCAGCGCTGTGGCTTGCAAAAATGCGCTGGTAGTCAGTCGCTTTCTCCAGATCTCGCTTGAGAAAGCGCAGCAGTGCAAGCGCCAAGCAGGATGACGCGTACTTGTCCTTGCAAATCGCCACTGCGACGCTCTCGAACGGCTGAAGCAGCAGCAAGAGGCACTCGATCGCGCACCATTGCTCGTTCCCAGGTGGCGTGCGCGTGTAGATGCCGCTGTTTTGGAACTCGACGCGCCCTTCGCTCGTCTCAATGTACGCGAAAAAGTCCCGAATCACCTCTCTCTTGCGCATGAGGCGTCGCAGCATGTCGACAGTGCTCAGCCAGTTGCTCTTCGAGTCTACGACGAGTCGGATCTGCGCTGAGCCAGCCATGAACTTGCTCATCCAGAGCACCGCACGCGGGTGGTTGGTTAGAAACCACGCGAGGTCGCGGAATGCTGCGATATGCTCGCGAAGGAAGTTCACGCCGTGCTGGAACTCGGCGGGGATCATACTCACCAGGTTGTTCACCTGCTCGTCGACGAAAAACAGCGGGATATCGTCCATTGTGAGCTCCTTCTGCGCATGGAAAATCGGCGCGATGATGCACTGGATCACGTGCGCCACGCTCTCGGTCTGCGCAGTGTGCAGAGGTAGAAACTCGTTCTCGAGAGGCGGCGGGTTGTACGAGTCCCAGAGGATCGTGTTCATGCACCGCGGGTCCAGGTTCCAGCGCGTCAGGATCATGTCGACCTGCTCCTTGCGCTCCTCGGGGGACAGGTGGCCGTTGTACTCGCGCACGTCCAGCGTGAAATGGCGCAAATCAAACGTCTCTGTTAAATAGTGGATGCTGAACGAAATGAACACGTCGCGCTCAGTCGTCGTCCAGAACTCGGTTGCGATCGAGAAGAAGCGCACTTCGCTCGAAAGCTGGTGCAGAATGTCCAGGCGCGTGCGTGCACTGAGCGACTCGACCGACGCGCGCACTTCGCTCTGCGGTGGCAGCGTCACGCTCTTCTTCATGTTGATCGCAAAGTTGATGATCTCCTGGAACTCGGCGTCCTCCGTGATTCCGAACGGGTGGTAGTGCTTGCACACCCACTTGGCGATCAGCGTGTTGAGCTTCTCGGTCTCGACAACGCTCGAAATGATATCAGCAGTCGACGGGGCAACGTCGTGCATCTGGTCGCCATGTGTGCCGCTGCCACCTGAGCGCATGTGACCCGCAGACGATGATGAGGATGCCTCCCCGTGCTCTATCCTCTGGTGCTTTTTGTTGCTGTCGTCGGACTCGTCACCTGTGAACTCATCGTCATCGTCGTCTTCTCCGTGAGCAGAGTGGATATCGCCTGCCACTCCGCTCACACTTGGATGGTGCCCTGGTTCTCCACTCCCTGCTCGCTGCAACTTGCGCTTTCGCCCTGCGCCATTGTTGTGATGGCCTCCTGCTCCTCCATGGTGATGGTTGTTATTGTTGTGATTCCGCTTGCGCTCGCTCATCTTGAGCTCGTAGCTCGCGAGGTCCGCTGGGTGGAACTTGGCCATATGGCGACTCACGTTGTTGCTGCTGCCCGTGTTGTAGTGCATCATGCGCTTGCACTTGAGGCAGTATGCCTCTTTCGCATCCTGGTTCGTGTACTTCTTCCCCATTGCGATCTGCGGCGGGTCCGGCACCACGAGCCGGATGAACTGCCAGAGCTCTGGACGTCGCATCTTGCTGGTCTTGTACAGTTGTGGTGGCTGCACGGGGGGCTCCGTATTTGCAAGCTGCTGCTCTTCGACCATCTCTGTGTGATCGTTCGCCTCCGCATCTGTATTCGCCGGTATGGACGTGCTGTGCTCGTGGTCCACTGGCGCTGGTGCTGGTGTTGGTGGTGCCGCTGCTGCCATTGTCGTGGTCGTGTTGATCGCTGCTGTAGTTGTACCCGTGACGGGCGCAGCCATGTAGCTGTTCGGCGCCATCTGCATCTGTTGCTGAACCTGTTGCTGTTGCATCTGCTGGACCTGTTGCTGCATCTGAACTTGTTTGTCGACGAGCATGGTCCCAAAGCTATTGTTGCTGTTATTGCCGCCAGCGTTGTGGTGGTGGTGCACCTCCATGAGCGTCGCGGCTGCCGGCGAAATCACTTCCATCGGGTACCGCACGCCGCCGCCTCCATGGATCTGCTGCTGGAACTGCTGTTGCTGTTGTTGTTGCTGTTGTTGCTGGAGCTGCTCAAACTGGAACTGGAGCTGTTGCTGCCGCTGTTGCTGTTGTTGTTGTTGCTGGTGGTGCTGGGAGAGCAGGCTCTGGTTCTGCGGGGCCAGCGCGTAGTGCGCGTGCAGCGCAAACTGGTGCAACTGCTCTTCCGGTGGTGCGCGGTGGTGCTGCTGCTGCGGCGGCGGCTGCGGTGGTGGCTGCTCTGCGACACCGCTGCCGCCACCGCCACCGCCATGGCGCCGCTGCTCTTCTACCGCCATTTGCCACGTTCTCCTCTCACTCGACTTTCGGTTGAATTGTCGTCGGCGCCTCTCCTCCTCCTTTCTCTCTCGTTTTGAATCGTGCGGGCAATCGTCATGTTGAATCGCGTCTCGTTTGAATCCACCAGTTTTATGTATAGCGTTTGATGTATAGTTTGTGTATAGTTTTTTTTCGAAAGTTCAAGTTTGACCTCTAATTTTGCATAATAAATAATCTACAGGTTTTAAGCTCGTAAAACCCGAGATAGAAAGTTTTTTGTTGGTCATTCTATCACTTTTTATCTCAGAACGAAAGTCTCTTTATTTCGGGTACTTGCATTTCAAAAAACTCTTTATATCAGAACGAAAATCTTTATCTCGGGTCACCACCACGGGATTCCAATCATTTCCATAGAATTCAAGCCAAAAGATTAGAATCTCGTGGCGGTATAAGACTATACTCGCGCTATACGGCGCCTCGGAATTCCAATTTTTACACGCGCTTTGTACTCCCCAAATTGGAAACTCGCGGCGGCCCTTTCTCATGGCGGCTTGAATCCTAAAACACGGTAAATCCGCGGGCTTTTCCGCAAAATACCGCGCTTACAATCCGCCTGATTTAGCGTGGTGGACATCATATTTACCAGGTGGGAGGCGGCAGCTTGATTGGATGAAATTGTTGTGAATGCATGGTTTACCAAAATGTGTGGTGTCGTATCAGTTGAGACCTTGGAAGTGTGTCTGTCCATGCGTTAGTTAGCATTTAGCACCTGGGAACAACCCTTCACGATGTCTCTCTGTGTGTGCAACTAACTCCCTCCTTTATTCTTGGCCAAGGGGGCGTCCTGTGCCCCACGCGTAGCCACCACCACCACGTGCCTGTGCAGTGCCAGCAGGTCCACGAGCACCGATGATCGGAGGAGTCGCTCCAACGCCCTGCGGCGATGGGAACAGGTTGGCGCTGCAAGTAAAGAAACCATCGAGCACAGCCTGTTAGCATAGCCTCCATGTGATCTTCCACAATGCATGCATCCAAGCAGCATGAGCGGTAACTTACAAGAACGACGGGGTCTGGATCAGGTTCCACCCTTTCGTGGTCGGAAGTACTTCGAGCAAAAAGTAGTAGAGGTGGCCCGCCACGACGCCAAAGATGTCCATCATCGGGTTGCCGCCCACGAGCACCGTGAACGCGATCAGCGCCCACGGCAGGTAGAGTCCCTGAAACTGGAAACCTGCAGGCAGAGAGAGAGAGCAACGAACAACAAGCACACATGCGCCGCGAGTTAATACACATGGCAACCTGGCTGAAACATTCCAAACTGCAAACATTACCCCAAATGGCGACTGGCATCGTCGGGTTGCGGCGACTCCAGACGTAGACGATCATGAAGATCAGCGACGAACCCAGGAATGGGAGCCCCATGAAAAACGCGATCACCTATACAGCAACAAATTCTTTGAATGAGTAACAGAAAGACAACCTCTCTCATGAATCGCAGTTTAGGCTACGCACCCAGAGGACGACAGCTCCGAAGAAGAGCATGAACGCGTAGTCGGCAGTCGGGCCGCCACCGCTCGGGAACGGGTCTTCTTCAAGGCGCGACGAGTAGTTGTTTCTAGAACAGTCGCCACAAACGCACACAGTATATATACGTGTAAGTATCCGAGCGATTCCCAATCAACGACACACACAATGTACTCACAGGATCATGAGCTGCATGAGGAACGGAAAGCCAAAGCCGCCCAGGTACATGAAGCACGTGGGCAGGCGCCAGAGCTGGAAGCGGTCCCAGACGAGGTCAAAGTCCAGGTAGAGCGACCGCGGGTTCACGAAGCCGAGCGTGCTCAGACACGTCGAGAGGAAGCAGACCGTGAGATAGAAGCGCGTGATGTACGGCATGGAGTAGTACCACGCCTCGATGCTCTGCGCCATGGTGCTCGCTCGCGTGCTTGGTCTTCTCGTACAGGGCTCTTTCTTTGGTGGCGTTTCTTGGATCGCGAAATGCTTTTTGCGTTGTGCTGATGTGGCATATCGAGCCGCCGCCTGGTTACGCCTGGTTACGCTGGCTACGTGGCAAACGTGACATGCTCTGCCTATATTTGTGTAGTACACATTAGCTCGATCTTTCGAATGTTATATGAAAAATTGTATGTCATTTCCAACTTATCCTCAACGCACACTCCACAAAAAACAACTTCAAGGTCCAAATGCAAAATGGCACGGCCATCATGAGCGAGCGAAGAGATCCTCGTTGATGTGGTCACCCAGTTCACGGCAGCTTGATGTTGAACATCTCCACCGTCTTCTTGAGCGCCTCTGCTAGTGGCGCGACGACAAAGTCCGGGGTGTCGCGCGTACCCACTTCTAGTCGCGACGCCGCGGTCGGCACGAAGAACCGCGTGCCGCGCGAATTGCGCAGTCCCTTTCCTGCGGCGTGCGCGAGCGATGACTGCCACATCTCAAAGTCCTGGCGGTTCGACGCGAGCAGCACGATCTCCGACTGCACGCGCGCGACGACCTGCCCGTTGTCCATCTGCAGCGTCACCAGCGGCTTGTTGCGCACCTCATTCGTGATGCGAATGCTCAGCGCCGCGCTCGAGTCGGCTTCGAGTCGCACGCTCCCCAATGGGATAATACCGCGCAGCTCCTTCTGGCTCGAGAAGTAGTACAAGCAGTTGCGGCTGAGCACAAACCAGCGCTTGACGGTCGTGAAGCCACCTTTCTTCATCAGAAAGCCGTTGAGACTCGTGTCCGAGGGCCAGAGCTCTTGCTCCTCGGCGGTCGCAGTCTTGAAGCTCTGCCACATCACGTCCAGGAACACGTTCATGTCCCGCTCGTGGCCATCCAATGCTCGCAATGATGGTCGTGAGCGTGGTCCGGTCGGCAAACTGTCGACGCCGACGCTCAAGTGCAGGCAGATGCGAGATCCACGCAGCCACTCGACGCGGTAGATGTACCGCAGCGGCGTCATCCACTCCACGATCGGGTTTGCAAACGAGCTCACGTTGATGTAGAGAGCGCGTTGTTCGGTCACGATCAGCCAGTGGGTAAGCTGCACTTTCAGCCTCGCGCCATTCTCTTCGTCACGATCCGCTGTTGCGACAGCAGTGCTACCAGTACGAGCTCTCGCTGGAACGATCTCTTGCTGCTGCTCCTGCGCTCCATTGTTGTTGTTGCTCTCGTAGATCTGCTCGTCGCAGCTTTCAAACTGGAGCTTGATCGGACGCGAAGTGCCTCGGAGCAACGCCAACGTCTCTTCAAAGCCAATGCCACGAACGTCCACGCCGCCAACAGTGATCAGGCAATCCCCTTCTTGCAAAACCTTCTGGTCCGCACGAAGTGTTGTGTGCACTTTCGTGTGGTGGCGACTGCTCTCGTCGAAAGCCTTGACCGTGACGTTCTCGCAGTAGAAATCAGTTTCCAGGTCCAAGCCGAGCTTCTTTTGGTAGAAAGTGACCTCATAAATGAGTTTGCGCTCACTGCCTTGCTTCCCGTCCACAAGCTTCTCTTCGTTGTCGTTCAGGCTTCGGCGGAAGGAGCGCGTGCGCTCTCTCGTCGAGTCGTTCTTCCGCTTGTCGCGCGCTTGCTTCGTCAGCTCCGATGCCAGCACAGACTGGATGATCTCATTGTAGAAAATGATCTTCTCGCCTGACAGCTTGGCACCGCCCGTTTTCTTGAGCAGGTCGTACGCGATGGTGTCTGCTTCCTTGTAGCACTTGAGCTCATTGTATCGCCCAAACACGCGAGGTCTTCGCACGCGACGCATGTTTTGACCGTTCTGCAGCGACCGATTCCGTACACCCTGAGTCGCTCGTGACGCGAAATCAAAGATGCCAGCTACGGGTTTCACTGGAAGCCCAATGATTCCAGTGATCGTTCCCTTCACGAACCCTAGTGCGCCATTCTCTTGAGCGCCACGCATTGGACCCAGCACAAGTCCAGCGACACCTTCATACATGCCGAGACTGAGCTCTTTTGATCCTTGAATCAGCCCTTCGCGAATTCCGCGCACGTGATGACGACGAGCGCGGGCTCGAATCTGCTGGTAGTGGTCATCGAGACTCATCGTCGCCAGCCCTTGTCCAAAAGTTCCAGAGATCTTGCTCGCAGCATCAAACGTACCATCCAGCGTATTCGTGACCAAACTGGCCGTTCCTTTTGCGAGACCCTTACTGAAGCCCTTGCCACCGACCTTCAGACCTTCGAGCGGCTCGTAGACAAAGTCTCTCACTCCCGTTCCAATGTGGTCAAGGAATCCGACAGGATTGCCAAGGAAGTCGAACGATCCGAGGATCTTGTGCAGCTGCTTCCAAAGCTGACGGGTGTAGTACTTGGACACTCGTCGCGTTAGATCGCCACTTGTTCCGAACGCATGCTCAATCATCAGCGCATTCAACCGCACGGGAGCATTATCCAAGTCTGGAACGTGCATCGTGAGGCTCGGAATTGCCCACGCTACACCGGATTTCTGCGTGTCTTCCAACATATTCGGTCGATCAAACTCGAACCGTGGCAGACCTCCCGACGATGCAGGCGCTGACACTGTGCGGCTATACTCTTCTCTCAAAAATGAGGAGCTGCTGTGATTCGACTTGAAACTTGACGTGTCGCGCGCCAGCAAACTCGGTATTTTCGCTTGAAACACATCGCTTCGGTACGTGATGTCGAACTCAATCGGATGGATGTGCAGCAGTGCAAAGTACACTTTGCGCACTTCCGTGGAAGACGTAGCTGTCGACGAGTGTAGACTCACAAGCGGATTGAGATCGTCGCTCATCGTGTTCTCCTTGTACTCCACAAGCGATTCGGTCATCATCTCGATTGGGATACTCTTCGCTCGAATCTCGCCACCGCGACTTTGCGCTTTGTTTTGACTCAGAGATTGCATCATCTGTATAGACAGGAAAAAACAGTGGGAGGATGGTGATGAGACACAACAACTTTCCATGTCAAGAGATCAAAAAGAAAAGCACTCACCGCAGTCAAAAATGCTCTCGCTGCCACCAGAAGCTCTTCGTCCAGCTGACTGATCACAGGGTGCAACCAAAAGGAGCAGTGCTCAAAGTAGTCTGTCGTCCCTTGCTCGTTCGACCAGGTACAGCAGAAGTGCGTCGTCGCGACGTTGAGCTGGCGGTATTTACAGTCTGCACAGCTAAACATGTGCTCGTTCGCGACCAGTCCGCCGTTCTCGTTCTCTTCATCAATTGCGACTCGTTCGCCGATCATAGACGCCAGGTCGTCGTCAGGAATGTCGCTGATAGTTCTCTTGCGCTCCGTTGTAGCAGCACTGACGCCGTTCGTGCGCGGGCACAGCAACTTGTTGAAAGTTGCCTCACTGCTCTGGTTATCAACTTGGACGTCGTCGAGCGTCATGTTCAGCCGCATCTTGGAGTTCACTCGTGTGTAATGCACGTTAATGCCAGCAAAGTAAATGTAGACTAGCTCCATCGGCAGCTCGTTCACACAGGAAATACCCAAACTGTCCACGCGAAGGTTAATGGAAATGCCGTTCGTCAGTGCCTCAAACGCGTTCGTCGACGTCTCGCTCGCAGTCGGCGACTCCGAAGCCGCAGACGCTGCACTGGACAGCTCATGCTTGCTTTCTTTCTCGTCAAAATCTTCTTCACCTCCTTCGAAGATCTCCAGCACTTTCGTGGGACCATCTGCTCGAATTCGAACATGCACATACGTTTTTGCATGCTGCACGATTGGCACAATGTCCTTTTGAGCTCGGTGCGCTTTCAGTCCGGTGCTTATCATCGAGGTTGAAGCCTCGTCCAGCTCTTCTTCTCCAATAGTGTTCTGCTGACCGCGAGCAGCATTTCGCAAACGCTTGACCCACAGCTTTGCTATCCGCGGCGTCTTCGCCTTGAGATCGTAGCACTTCGTTGCAGTGATGATCGAGAACTGCGCGGATCCGACAACCTTCTTTGGCTTCTTTTTCGCTGCACTTGATGGAGTCTTCACACTCGACGGGGTTCTCAATCCATTCTGCGGTGTGTCGTCCTCCGAATCGATAGAATCCGTGTCGTCGGCTAAACTGATGGAATTGACACTGTACCACACGCTCTTGGAGCTGCGGAAGCTACTCGGAGCAAGAGACTTCTTTGAATCTGTCAAGCTGCTTCCCATTTGCACAACCTTGAGAACTCCAAGTATCAGCATTTCTTGAGCGGTGGAGAACGCTTGACTCGCCGTCATCCGATCCGAATCGCCAACTAAAAACGCAATCACGGACTCCCCGTTCACGTAAAATCCCTTGCGTGCCAGACCAGATCGAGCTCCATCTTCGTCCTCAAGCACTCGCTCCACAAACTTCTCCGACTCTTCGCACAGAGCTGTCGACGTTGTCATCCCCACCGCAAGCTGGACTAGGTCGCGGGCTCGCTCGTCGTCGTCGTCATTATCTCCGTCGTCATCGTCATCAGCAAGCTGTCGAGACGAACTGCCAAAGATGGTTCCAGAAATCGAAGAGACCAGCCCGTTCAAGGACATGAACCCTCCTTTCGATTGCGTGTCCGCTGCTTTCTCAAAGATCGCAACACTTCCGGCACCAGGCACATCCGACCCCGTTCGCAAATCCACGACACCGAGAAGCTCCTGGTCGTTCTCATTCGCGAAATAGTAGAGCATGTTCTCGTACAATCGAAAGTACTTCTTGTTCCACTTGAGCAGGTTGTCCTTCTTCAGCAAGTACCCCTTGTGTTCAGGATTGATAAATAACTGCGATGGAAGCGAGCGCTGCAGCTGAATTCGCCTGTGCGAAGTCATTTCATCCAGGTTGTAATCTCGCGTTTCAACAGCGTCTTTCTCGGAATCGCCTCCAGCGGACGTTGAAGAAGTCACCCTCATGAATCGCACTTGGAGAGATCGAGCGTAGTTCGTGGCGTTTCCAGAAAATGCTGGGTCTTGGTAGGACGCAGACGATGACGCCTTCTCGCCTCCGTTTAGCTGGTCCCATGAATACGGACACGACGATCTCGGTTGGAGCTCGTCGAAATCTCGGTCGGATCCCCAGTTCGTTTGCTTGTACTGGATTCGGAACGACGTCATATTATCAATCCGGTACGGCGGGAATCGCTTCGACTCTTCACGGAACACCAACGCGATCGATCCACCAACCATTTCGATCTGGCATTGCAAAATGTAAATCCGAGAGAGATCGTTACTGTCTCGCAGCTTGAGGTACGTGGTTCCAATCGAGTGGATCCGGAAACTTCCACTCCATGTGTACCCGTGCAGCAACGTCACTTCCATGAGCTTGTCTTTCGAGGCACTCGGCCAGTGGAATGGGATGATGTCGTTGGACCCCAACCTGAACGTGTGTGGAACATTCAGTTGGCGATACTTGACCGTTTGTCCTGTGCGGTTGATCAAGATGTACCTCGGCACAATCGTGGCAATGATGGTATCGGAAAACCGTCCAGTGCCGTAGCTGCTCCACAGCGCGATTTCTTGGTTTCCTTTCCGAAGGTCGCTTGTTTGGTCTTGATCGTACACCTCGTTTGCGAGACTGAATACCTGCGCAACGCCAGAATTGCCCATCGCGTTTCGATTCAATCGGATAACCTCTGACCATGGCGAAGACTGCGATTTCACACGCAGCACATCCCAGTTCTTACCGCCAGAGCCGTACGCCAGGACCTCGCCCCAAGCCATTGGACGATTTTGCGCAGGATTTGTCTTCTTGGAGCTCGAAAGAAGCGATCTGGGCGTCACATGGTGCGTGCTTGCAGTACTGGACTCGTCGTACAGTCGGATGGTTGTCATCGTCATCTTGTGGCACAGGTGCAAGCCATACTGGCGTCCGTGTTTCTCAACTTTGGACTCCATCGGGATTCGATGCCCATACCACCGGTCACCTTCAGGTCGTCCAGCACTTCTCAGCGACACAAAACGAGGCAACGCGAGCTCGTAGAAATCAAAGTCGTTCACATCGAGCACGCCGTGGAAGCCGCATTTCAAGCAGACAAGCTCGAAGATTTCGGACAGCAGGAAGCTCGGGTGAACGTTCACGGCAACGAACGCGAATCGATTCTGCGGCAAATACACCTGCAACGGTCGCAAGTTTGGCATTGAAATCGATCTTGGCGACGTGTTCTGTCCTCCTCCGTTCAGAGTGTTACCCGATATTGATCTTGTAGAGAGTGGATCGAAAGACACCATATCTTGCTGCGTTCGCGTCGAGTCCAAATCCGACAGAGGGAAACCTTGACGCGCTCGTATCGAACCAGGTGGACCAACAATAAGATCACCGCCACTCATCGCTCCATTTGGAAGAAAAGCACTCTCTGACGCTGGCGTTTGGAGTCTGTGCATTGATCGAAACATAGCAGAGGATGGGAACGTCCCAGGTGTCTGCGTCTCGATCGCAGACGCATCTTCGTCCGTGATATCGTAGAACTCACCGTCATGTGGCGACATGAGAGATGGTCGTTCTTCGTCGTAGATGGACGGAGAGCGATGGTCTTCGTCAATTTCATAAATAATGTCAGCTGCATCAAGCTCCGACCGAACTTCTTGGCTGCTTCCAACAGAGAACGACAAGCAGACGTCTCCGCGATGGACACTCGTCTGGGCTGCTTTCTTCCCTTTCCCGCTTTTCGACGACTTGCGCTTCAGTAGTTTGTACCAGTTAAACGACGCCGCGCTTTTCCGGTCCTTCGTGATGCTGTCCAGCTTCACTGCTGTCACGCCAAGACACGTGTCCATTCCGTAGCGAACATTCCGAACTTCCACAATCACGCGAGCCAGCTCAAGAGACTTCACATCTTCTGGGAATCGCAGCAGCAACGTGTTCTGAAGCCGAGCATCCCACTTTGGGTTCAGCCCGCCGGACGGAGATGGCTTCGTCGTTGCTGTGCAAACCGCTTGCATTTCCGGGCGGTCCAAGTACCGATCCTGAGGGTTCTTGAGTACATACAAGGAAGCTCTGACGTACGGACTTTGAGCACCAAAGTACTGAGCGTTGTACAGGTCCTTCGCCTCTTTGATCACCACAATCAGAGCGACCGGGTTCGAAGCCGCTTTGACTTTTTGCAAACGCGTCATCGCTTGATCTCGAGCTCCGTCGTCATGGAACGATAGATTTCGAGTGGAAAAAATTGCGTTCTGCTCAGCGTCTTCCGTATGCCGCCTGTGAACGTACTTGAGCACTGACTCCAGCCGTTTGTTTGACGAACTTGTCGAGTTGCAGTATTCCAGATCCAGATCCGAGTGATTCACAATCCACACCGAGCAGAAAATAATCACGTCACGCCCACTGAGCTTCACTTGCAACTGCAGATTTGGCACGTTACCCTGCTCCCACGCAACATCGCGGTCAAAGACTCGTCCCTGCAGTTCAACAGGCTCGATCAAGTCCTTGTAGGGTACGCTGTACGCGCTGCTCTTTGGGTTGATGATCACTTTCGGTGTGCTCCAGTTGTAGTTTTCCAGTCGGAATGAAATGTACAGCAGCGAACTTGAATCAACTTGAAAGAGTGGCAAGACGTTCCCCACCGCCAGAATGCCTTCTGCAATCAACTGCAGCGATCCATTGAGCAAGCGGTACGCAACAGCGGTGGCGAGTCGATTGTGGAGCGTCACGAACGGCGATACCGACAAATAGAACAAGCTTGAATTTGTTGCTTCGTAGAGTCCGCGACGCTGGTTGTTGTTTCGCGCTTCGTCCAGCTCGTAGTTCACTTCGCTGAGCGGATGATTCACTCGCTTTCGGAGATTCTCGTCTGAGAACACGTTCCGGAAGTCATCCTCCACCTTCTCGTTCTGCTCTTCTTCATCCACGCTAGTGGGATTGTCGTTCGAATCCTCGCCACCGAGTTTCGTTTCATCAATCGCAGAGAACGTGGCGCGCATCAGATAGTACGCTTCGACGTCATAGGTGCACTTCCATGTCGGCAAATCTCGCACCACATACCCAGAAAGCGGCGCTGTATCGAACGAGTTCCCGGCGCGTGTCATGTAATTCGTCGCGTTTCGAAGCTCCTCTGGGGTCGCAAACGTCTCAAAGTTGCACACGCAATTGCCGGATCGGATGAATCGCTTCGTGTTGATCGACTTCACCACTCGAACTTCATCTCCGAGCTCTTCCAAGCTTGTTGCCAATGGAGCGTACTGGACGTAGGGGGACGGTCGAATGCTGATCTTGCTCTGTGGGTGGATCAGTTTTAGTGGGACGTGACATAACTGCTCTCGATCGATGACCCACTCTTGCACACACCCTCCATCACGCGGAGAGAAAGCCCACACCATGAGAGGGACAGACGTTCGGTTCTGCAGCACAATCTGAGAATGCAAACTGATCAGTTTGCTGCCATCGGGTTGGATGGTGATTTCTGCGACCAGGATCGGAGGCGACAAGTCCTCCTCGATATCTGCGTCGCCATTCAGCGATTCACGTCCATGGAGGTTGATTACTTCTCGAAGAGGCACTGAGACGTGGCCCACAACATCGACGACCACTGGGTTCGCACTAACCCACTTGTTCCCATTCAGCCACACAGATAACGTGTGGTTGACCGTCAGTGCGTTGCGATCCGCATCCCGCAAGAAGCGATCAGCGGAAGTGCTGTCAAAACTTCTCATATCCCCTCTCTCACGACAGTCGACAGATACCTTGAGGTCGTTCGGCACATCTTGCTGGATGATATTTCCTTTGCCGCGGCGGAAACTAAACTTGATGTCCATTCCCGTGTTGTTCTGAATCCAGAATGGAGCTGTCGATTTCGAGCCCGTGGTGACGAAATCTGCTTGCCTCAACGCCTCTGTGGACAGGAGTGGAGCCATCGCTGGAGTGATGTTGAAATTGACGGTATTTGGGAGATTCGCGAAGACTTCGACACGACTGTTCTCCTCTAGTGCCCGATGCACGCGAACCTGAACAACAAAAGGCTCCACGAGCGGCTCCCATCGGTAAATGCTGTTGTTGAAGTAGTTGAACGACAAGATTCCGCCCACGACAGTCGAGCACTCCTCATCTTGGACGTACTCACACACGATTTCGCGCATCTGGAAATCTGCAATTGGGATTCCCAGGCTGTTGTTCACCAACACCAATCGCAACTCGCCAACATCGCCCAGCAGCTTGTCAACTGCGTAGTGTTTCGTGACTGCAGCCGAAGCACCATTGCGAATTACCGGCTTCTCCACGATGTGCCCATTTTCGCCATTCTCGCTGCCACTCTGCGAAGAGGTTGCAGCTGTCGCATCCACTGACGAGAACCAGTGCAAATAGTTGTTCACAATGTTGATAAATAGATAGCCGTCTTGGACAGAAAACCGCGTTTCCACTGGTGCGAGCACGAATGAGTTCCGCCGATGAAACACTTTTGACCCCTCGACGAAATGGTCCACAACGAGCTGGAAAGCGTTGGACAACGGGAACGATGCATCAATCTACAAAATAAAATAGATGTCGTGGTCAGCGATCGAGTTGTAAGCAAATCCAGAGGTATGACAATAGCAAAATGCTGCCACCTACCTGCAAATCAGGCAGCTGCGAGAAGTAAATGCCGCGTTGGTCCAGAGAGAAATGGCACTTCTTCATGTCGAGGATGCCTTCGCAGTTTTGACAGGTGGAGTACGACAGCGCGATGTCTGTAAGCACCACAAGCGCTCGCGAGTCGGTTTTGCCGAATTCCTCCAGTAGTGAAAGCAAACAGCCATCAGAGTCGATGTGAAAGTCCATCTTCTTCCAATCTGGTGGTGTTGGACCCATGAAGCCGACACCAGAGCTGAAAAACTCGCCTTCCCTGAAAATCGGATTGAGGAAAAACGCCACCGCCTCTTGAATTGCCGGATAGATTAACAAGCAATTGGTGTTGTTCAGCTTCAAGCTGTACACACTGTCCGTCCAGTTGGATTTCTGGTTGTAGACAACCTGGAGTCCATCTCCAGGAAGCGGGCGAATAATCTCAGATGCAGTTGGGCATCGCGTCGGTCGGACATCGATCGCATTGAACGAAAGAGCCGACGCATTCAACTCCAGCGAGTCGTCGGTGCGCAAGATGAACACCAGCTCCAACTGCTCCCAAAACATGTCAGCAATCGAATGTTCTCCGTTTGAGACCCGAAGCGCCGCATCAGCGACCTTCACTGGAATCCGCATCCAAATCGCATTGCAGAATTCTTCGTCGTAGTGATGCCCATGACAAGTTTTGCACAATGGGTACGTATCTTCGTCTACGATCGAGGACATCTCTTTGAAGTTCTCGTAGATCACGCCAAGAAACGTAGTGTACTGCTCTGGACTCGCGCCAACGCTCAGCTCGTTCACGGCTAGATTGATCCCGAAATACGAGCTCAGGTTGACTTCGGACAAACTCTCGAGTTCTGTTTCAATTCGCCCAGTCAAAAGCGCATGGTGGAAAAGAGGCAACTTTGAGTTCGATGTGGTGCCACTCAGATCAACCAGCTCGAACTCAAATAGCCCCATGGACGACGTCGACATGTCCACCTCTGCTGATGATGACGCCATCGTATCTGAAGTTGTCCTCGCATCGTGGAACTCGGCATTGTCGGCGGTGAACAGAGGGGTCATGAGCGACTGCGACATACTCGCCACAGCGTCTTTAATTCTATCCACCGCTTCCGACTGCACCATCGAAGTCGTTCGTCCGCGTAGCCCTGTCGACGCCATGAACACCATGCTATCCCGCCCGCCGTTATTCAGCGCATCCCCTTCAGCCTTGGCAACTTCGATCGCATCTTCCACTTCCTTCAGATATACTGCCAGTTGGTCCAGCTGCTGATCCAAAACAACGATTTTGTGGTGGATGATCTTGACAGCCTCCTCTGCTTCTGGGAACGCCTCAAATCCTTCGTGCAGATAGTTTTGCGCTTGTTGCGTTGCATTCTTCAGGTCGATGTAGAGCTGGCTGCGATTGCTCAGCAGACGAGAACGCTGATTCTTCACCAAGCGCTTCACATTGCGCAATTCCGTTCGACGCGTCTGCTGAGCTTTCGCCATGTTCGCATCAGAAATCGCGCTGCTGTGCGACAGTCTTGATTCGTCGCCAAAACTTCCGTTTTGAAGAAAATCTGAATTTGCAGAGTCGACACCAGCACTCCAGAATCGCGCGTTCGTGCAGTGCAGAATGATGCTGTCGGTCGAAAACGAATTTCGCGGCAGCATGAACGTCAAGTCATTCGCGACGAGCTCGTAGTACACCTTCTCCACAAACTTCGCAGAAATGACGCCATCTGCAATCTCGCCTCCGAACGTCTCAAAGTACACTTTCAGAGTATCTTCAATCGATGCTGGGAGTTCGGACACGTTCACTTCGTAGCTCTTGAAGATATCGAGCGCCTTTTCGCTGCTTGGGGTGCGATCAAACGGATCCGCTAAAATCGCGAGAACATGGTCAGCGACATAGTGTTGGAACTGCTTGAAGACTCGGTGGAGATAGATCAGGCAAACCGAGTCGAGACGAACTCGCACGACCGTCCTGTAAGCTTGCCGATCTTGATTCTCAGCCGAGTATTCGTGCTCGCTGTCGTTTGTTGATGCCACGACGAAGTCAACGACATTCTTCAGCCCAAATGGTCCCATGTCGACACTCTCGCCGACTCCGCTTTGGTTCGAGCTGATGAACTGTCTGTTGAGCATCACACTCGTTTCAGACGGTAGGTTATCTGGAATCGCCAAGTCCCGCACTTGCAAGTTCCGCACAGTTCCTTTGATCTCTGGGATTTGTTGGGCGACTCCTTGCAATCTTGATTGTAAGGACAGGCTTGAACACTCGATCGCACCAATCTCCACGGGACTCAGTTGACTGCCGTCGGTCCTCACTTCAATCTGGAATGGCTGGTGAAGGATACTGATCTTGCAGCCTTGGGACATCAGCACATTCACCAATGTTTCATCATGGTACCCAGCTGACTTCTTCGTATTCGCCATCGACACGTGTGATTTCAAAGTCACCAGATTTCCCCGAAAGTGCTCGAAATCGTAGCCGTAACTGGTTGATAAGATGAAGCCAAGATTGAACCGATCGTAGCAACTTCCGAGCCATTTGAGCACGACTTCAACAAGAGGGAGAAACAGCACCACGATGGTTCGTTCCAGCAGCACACTCGTCTCTGACACCTCGCTGACAAAGTACAGAACCGACGGATCTCCCTTCTGAGCGTCTTCCGAGTAGTAGCGCTGGACTTGATTCAAAACATTCACAGCTGGAGTCGATAATCTTGCATTTCCTTCGATGGCGAACAGGGTCTGCTCGCCTCCTCTCAGCGAAATGGTTGATATCGTAATCCGCTGAGAACTGGTTGCCGAGCAGCGACGATTCTCATACCGGAGATCTCGAATAAATAGCTCGAACATGCCTCTGTGGTACTTTCCGTCACGGTCTTCGATGATGCGAAGCTTGAGTTCTGGGACCGAAATTGACCACCGCGAGTTGCACAGAGTTCTTGTCGGTGCTCGCCCACTCCGCAAATGCAGGTTTTTATCGGAAGGATCAAGGGTATTGTCCGGCAGGAAGAAAATCCATTTCCCAATCACCCAGGAAAGCGCCTCGATTTCGTCTATCCGCCAGTCGATGCTGATAACAGGCAGAACCAACTGATAGTTGTACATCGCTGTTTCTTCTCCATTGCTGGAAGAAATCATCAGACTCTGCTGCTGACGGTCGTGCTGGGTCGCATCAGATGAAGCGCCATGTGTGCACGCATACGTTTCAACAGACCAGTTGGTGCGCGAATGGCTGGTTTTGAGAAGTGACATGTCGCCCACCACCAATATTTCATGCAACCAGCCGGCTTGGGTCAAGCTCTTTGCGCTCTGAATTGCCTCCAACGCTTGAGTTGCAGAGAACACCCGGAATGCTGAGCTCTGGAAATGACTGACAACATGCTTTTGGTCATCTGATAACCCCGTCGCACCCCGAAGCTGGATCAACTCGACACCAAAGCAGAATCGCTCGTGAACCGAAAACAGCACCTGGATGTTCTCGAAATCGACCGACATGTTGGAAATCGGAGCGATCCGCGCCTCATCGTGCACGATCAGTTTGCTGGGATGTGACAGGTTCCACTGGGTCCACCACAAATACACGGGCGCAAAAAGAGTCATCCACAGCACCAAAGTTTCGTCCTTGAGCGCCATGACAGTTTTCTGCTTCATCTGGAGGTCCATCACAGGTTGATGCCCAACAAAGCGACTCTGATAGGCAGGGACGATCCACTTGAAGAACAAGAACGGGAACTCCAGCGCCGCGGGCGATGGGATATGATCGATGATCCGGTATTGCTGACCGCTGTCACTTCTCTCGAGCATTTTCAGCGACTGAATCATGAATTGAAGCTCATCCTCCACACATGATTGCCTGACGCTCGCCCATGTGTGCCCGAGCACCCACGCCCACATTCGATCTCGAGCTCCTACAGTTGCGTCTCCACTTTCGCGGGAGAAGAACACCAAACTCACACCTTGACGCAGCCCTGCGCGAACCGACAGACTGGGTGGAGTGATCGCATCTTCAAACTCGTCGTCATCATCGCCGTCGCTGTCTCCAGTGAGGGTGTAGGTCTCTCCAGTCACTCCGTCCAAGCAGTCCGACAATAGCCACTGCTTTGCATACGCCAACACCATCAAGAACCCTTCTGGACGCGACGCTTGCTGCTGCGTCAGGGCTGCCAAGCGGTCATATTCCTCGTACGGAGCCTTCACTTCAATCAAAATCGCGTACAGAACGTCGATGTGCTCGGCTCCAAAGTGTATCCGCGGCTGCACAACTGGAAGATCTTCTTTCTCCATACTGTCACAAGCTCGACAAACCGAACAGCTTTCACCGATCAGTGGTTCGCCAGAGCCAACGTCTATGTCCAGCTCCACATCAGGGAATGACGCATTCGAGCTGTGGTAGAAGAGACTTGCCTGCAGTTGAAGTATGAAGGAGTAGCGACATAAAATGTGAAAATCAAAAGCGTTTTGACCCACGTTAGCAACCCAAGCGAGGGGAACACGTACTTTGACGGCGCTGTACCAGTCGTGGAATAAATACTCTCTGCAGACTTCACGCTGGGTGTCCGATCCATCAGTCGGCTTTCCTGCTATCCGTCTGTCTTCGTACTCGATGTACGCTGCGACACCTTCGATTTTCAAAAGCTGCATGAAGAAAGCCAAGGAGTTCGGGTCAAAGTTCGTCAACACAAGCACAAACCACATTACCGCTGCATGATCAAAGCCACCGTACCTTCCGCGATTCCATGACGGCGTTCGATTGGGGCGTAAACTCCAGCTCCCACTTCGAGTTCGTGTTGATGAGGCTGACAAATCCGACTTCAAGCGTGGCACTTCCTGGACGCTACATGACAGCGCACAATATTCGGTGGATAGAGAAATAAAGAAAGAAAGAAAGAAAGAAAGAAAGAGAGAAATAATTTCACTTCCAATAGAACAAAC
>JAADVN010000257.1:0-24070 GCA_023335535.1 Globisporangium spinosum
CGCGTGAAAATATGAATAGTCCATTGCGAGGCCCAAGTCAGGCGAACTCGCACTTGAATCGAATACCATTCCTGCGAAGTAGGTTACGGGGAAACTATTACTGGAGTATTAGCTGAGTGTTATGGAAAGGAAGCTACGATCGCTACGAGATAAAACTGGTGGATCTCTTCTTTGGAGATCGCGTAAGAAACTGAGAGGCTCGGTTTGGTGGTGGTTCTTGGTTTAGTTGACGGTCCCCGAGACGGCTCCCTTGGAGTTGCGCTTGTCACCCGATCCCTTTTTCAGGTAGCACACTGGGAGACCTGGGTTGGCGTTCACGAACGTGTACGCCTTACAACCAGACGTCTGCGAGCACTTGGCACAGCAGTCCGCTGGCGTGACCCCGTACACTGTGGCGAGGTCGTCGCCGTAGAAGTCAATGTCCGTGAGCTGCTGCGAGCACTTGGCCGGCTTGGGCATGCACTGGTAGTAGGACGGGTTCCACGGCTGGCAGTAGAAACCCGTTGGGCAGCACTGCGTGCCTTGGCTGCTTCCGCACGCGCCGTACTGTGGCGTCGAGCATGCTGGCTTCGGGTTCGTCACCTCGGCCGAGACCGCACCCACCACATTGCGCTTCGCACCGACACCCGACTTGAGGTAGCACGCTGACTTGCCGTTGCTGTTGTAGTTCACGAACGTGTACGCCTTGCAGCCCGCCATGTCTGCGCACTTGGCGCAGCACTCGGACGGGAGGATGCCGACCACGGTCTCCATGTCGTCTCCGTAGAAGTCGACGCCGACTTGCTGCGTGGCGCACTGCGCTGGCGCTGGACGGCACTGGTAGTAGTTGGGGTTCCACGGCTGGCAGTAGTCGCCCGATGGGCAGCACTTGACGCCGTCACGGTCGCTACCGCACTGGCCGCCAGACGTGGTCGCGCACGCTGGCGCGGTCTCCTTCACAACAGCCGAGACAGCACCAGCCAACTGGCGCTTCGAACCCACGCCGGTCTTCAGATAGCACACGGTGCGGCCATCCTTGTTGTAGTTCACAAAAGTGTACGCCTTGCAACCAGCAGTTGCCGTACACTTGTCGCAACACTGCTCTGGCAAGAGACCGAACACCGTGGCAAGATCCTCACCGTAGAAGTCGACGCCGACTTCCTGCTTGCCACACTTGGCAGGCACCGAGCGGCATTGGTAGTACGTAGGGTTCCACGGCTGGCAATAGTCTCCCGCAGAAGAGCAGCACTGAGCACCGCTGGCTTCGCTTCCACAGTAACCTCCGGGTGGGACACATGCTGGAGTAGGAGATGAGGTCGGAACAGGGGTTGGAGTAGGCGTAGGAGCTGGAGTGACAATAGGTCCTGGAGAAGGAGAAGCAGGCGTCTCTGGAGCTGGCGATGGCTTGCCTCCAGCTGGCGTCTCTGGAGCTGGAGTTGGAGTAGTGGTGGTTGGTGCTGGAGTTGGCTCTAGAGTCGTTGGAGCTGGAGTCACTGGTGCTGGAGTAGGCGCTGGGGTTGGCTTAGCAGTCGTTGGTGCAGGGGTCGGCGATGGGATTGGAGCACACGAGATAGACGCGTCAAGCAGTTGACGAACCTCCTTGTAGTAGATACCGGCCGAGGTGATCATGTTTGGTCCTGGCTTTCCAATAGCGACCCAGAGGAAATCAATGTGATCCTGCTTGGACGCTTTGAGCCACTCGCCACCAATGATGTTCTTCTGTGCATCCAGCTCCAAGAAGTACGTGTAGTCTTTGCTGCGGGTGTACGCGTCCACACGACCAGTCGAGACCAGAGGACCGCCCTCGTAGGCCTCCACGATCCAACTCAACTTCGTGGTCGTGTACACCAAGTACTTGGCGTCCGGGTTGAACGGGTAGTCCTCGGTGCCGAACTCAGCAAGCGAGCCCGTCGCGACGTCGACCAGGTCCGAACGGGTCACTTCGTACGAGCGGATCGGCATGTTCCAGACCGCCGCCGTGTTGTCCACGTCCATGACGATTGGCTTCGCGTACTTGCCCATGACGTTCGTGAGCGCGATGTGGAAGAAACCCGCACCAATGTCGCGGCGATCTGGGCCAACGTAGCGTCCGTACTTGTCTTGCGCGTTGATCGAGTCTGGTCCCCAAAAACGCACGCCCGTCATCACGGTGTCGAGCTCCGCGCCGTCGTAGAACTGCGAGAGCAGAGCCTTGATGTCAAAAGGGTGGAAGAGAACGCCGTTTCGCGTCACATCGCACTTTGGCTCAGGCTCGTTCAGAGCTGCTGGGGCCCACGCGTGGCAGATGCCGTACCAGTCAGCCATGCAGTAGCCGCGCGTCTGGCCCTCACGGATACCGCAGGTGTTGCCGTCACTCGATCCAGCGCAGTCGCTGTCCGACTTGCACGGCTTGTTGTCGCTCATCGAGAGCACACCAGTGCTCGCCGAGATCGTGTCCTTGAAGTCCTGGACGTCGCGCTTGAAGCCCAGCGCGTATTTCTCCGCAGGACTCGCTTCGTCCGCTTTCCAGCGGTGATTGATGCCGTCCAAGTGGGTCGGCCAGTACGAGCTCGGCCATGGTGCGACCGCGCGCGCAGCGCTCGAGTACTTGGACTTGAGCACGTCAAAGCTGCGCTCCATCGGGGTCTCAAAGTAGTTCTCGAGTCTAGTGATGTCATCAGGGTAGATGTTGTTGTCCTCGAGCGCACGAGCGCGCTGCGCGTGGACACCAGCAGGCATATCGATATCGACGCCACCGGTGACAGGCACGGACGTGATGCCACTTTCAGCGAGAATAGCATCTTGCACGGGGTCGTCCTTGATAATGGGCTTCAGCGCATCCTTCGCGCGCTTGTTGCTGAACGCCGGGTGGTCGTGGTTCAGCGGCGTGATGTTACCGAGCGGAGTCACGGGGTTGCTCTCGAGCGAGGCGGCGTGCGCGGCGTCCTGGAAGGCCAGGCACGCCAGCGCGACGAAGGCGGCAAGACGAGTCGGAGTCGCGACCATCCTGGATGTAATTTGCCTCGAGTGGGGGGGGAAGGAAGAAGCCTGTCTTCTCTCTCTGACGAAGGAGAGAGGGAAGAAGGTCGACTGCTAGCTCACGGCAAATTGAGGAATGAAGAGATCAACAGCCCAGCGCAGTGAACGAGGCGCTGGCGTCGACAGCAGCGGGTGAAGTGTGAGGCGGAGGTGCGCAGTGGATTCGCTCGACTCGACACGACAACCTGCTCGTTCCCTTGTCCTTCCCTCCTCCCATCTCCAGAAGACCCTTTCGTTGACACGCATCAGATGGGCGAATACGAGCAGAGACGGGGCAGAGCACATGAAACGACGCCTCGTTTCTGCGTCAGCCAGCGTGTCAAGCGTGGGCTCCGGACAGTTCTCGCGCGATGCGTAAACCCTCGTGAGCCGAGGGCTTTTGCAGCCAGAGAATACTGTACCCTCATGCATTCGCCACCGCCGCAAATGCAACCCGGCAATGCATATAGTCATTTTGCTGCGCTCTCAAACGATCATTAATCTAGGGCATCAATTTGCTTTTTTAATACGCGCCGAATCCTGAGACCCAAGTCGAGCCGAGTACTATCCTGGATGGTGACATACTTCCTCCATCCTGACGCGGTGGGTGTGCCAGATTCGCTCGGGATTCGCCTCGATTCGTCTGCGTGAACCGCCAGTGCTTTGCGCAGGAACGAGAATGGCGGCGCATCTTCATTCGTCTGAGCGAGCGACCGGCGCGACAGTGGGACGCGGTCGTCTCCGATGCGCACCATCCTTGAACTGAACTCTTGAAGCGGGATGATTGACACACGCACACACCACAAGCGCCATCCATTACACCATACAACACCCAAGGTGTCAATGTGTACCTGCACAAACACTGATCCGTTCTACTGCAACAATGAAAGCATAGAACAACGTTCGCAAGAGAGAGAGAGAGCTGACCTCCAGTGTTGGTACGCGTCCTCATCGTCTGGAACGGGATGATTTGGGGAAACTGTCAGCTGAATCTTGACAGAATCGTATCTTTTCTGACATTGTGAAATGATTTGCCAGTTTCACAGCAGACAAAAGTGCACAGTTTCTCACTCGGTTTTTCGAACGGGAAAACCATTCGAGCTTGTAGGCCTCCACCCACCCGTTCTCAGCTCCAAATTGTTTGGGCCGCAACCTTCAGCCCTGCCGCGAGCGACCTGGACCAGCATCTCGTTGCTCGCTTTGCGTCCGCTCTTTCTGTGCGCAAATACCGGCCACATCCAAAAGAGCGGTGGTCCTTTTTCTTCTCTGTTCGTTGGGTAAAGAGCCCTGTCGCGTGTATGCATGCATTCGAATCCGAACAAGGTCCCCTGGTCTGAGTCTCTGGAGGAAATGACTGAATGACTGTAAACACAAGTGTTTGCACGCATGAGCACGCTCGATAAGACATCATTTCGGGAAGTTGCTGTCAGTCTGTTCTCAGCAAAGCTGTCGCCGCAACTCGCGGCCCGCAAGCATGTGCATGCAATCCAAGCATCAATCGCAAGCATGTGCTTGTTGTAAATTGGTGGGGGTTCTGATATGTATGCTACTTCGCATCTCAGAGTACATGAACGATCACGCGTCCTTGACATCGACGACGCTGTTTTGTTGATTGGAGGATGGATGGATGGATGGGTCCGCATGAGCAGTCCAGAAAAGCCGGTGTTGGTGGCTCGGTCTGGGGTGGACCGAGCATGAAGAGCATCACCTAGCTTTCCACCCTGACAGACCTGTATGTTGTAACTTGGTCAGGATGAGCGCTTCGTGCTTCCTGGTATGAAAGCGATCGCAGGTATCTAATAAAGCGTTGACACTTTCATTCGACACGTGCTCGGACGTCTCCGCTGGCGTGTGGTAGCAGGTGGATGTGGAGCCATTCGATGCGCGTCGACATGCGTATCTCAAGGTCGATCCTGGACGGCTCTTCCAGGTTCTCTCCGACTGCGTTGGATGTCCACTAACGGCGCCTTCGCCAGCACCACATACTTGCTTGCACCGGGTTCGCCAATGATTTGCGTATTCCCTAATCGATGAAAGCACGGCCGAGGTCTCCGTCGCTGCGTTTGAATGTTCGCAGTAGGTGGGGTGGCAAAAGATAGTGCAACCTACTTGGGCGGTACGACCCGAGTCCGACGCGCAGGCACTATGCGTAAGTACATTGATTAGATCCTTCGATACGGCCAAGAGCTCCATCCCGAGCTTTCGGTTTGTGGCTTGAGCGTCGCTTTTGAGTTAGACATATTTGTACACCGGCGTCTTCATGCAAACGTCAACAAAATATTAAGCACCCAAAGGATGGTAATTCCACAAAAAGCGAAAAAAATTATTACGAGTTTTCACTGGAAGAAAAGAGGCACATGGTAAATATTTTGGCCAATCACATGAGCAAGATTAGTCCCCATATTCTTGCATTAAAATGTGTATGGGAGAACAATCGTATTGGAAATGGGATTCCACGGGACATTCAATAATCAAGCACACCTGACTGACGCATGGTTTGATGATGCTCGCTGCGGGAAAATGCGGCGTTGAAAACGGGAAAGTCGAGTTTTAGGGTGGATCCCGTATTTAACGCGCTTCCTTTTTTGACAGTGGAAAAAAAGGGAAAGTGGCAAGGACTCTCGGAGCAATTGACAACGCGCGCGCCGAGATGCTGGACATCCTGTCGTCGCCGCTGCGCGGGTACATCGCGCAGAACCTGCAGTTCTACCTGAGCAAGTACATTGAGGGTATCCAGCTCGAGGGGCTCGGGCTCTTCGGCGGCGACCTGGTGCTCAACGACCTCGAGATCAAGCGTCATGTACTGATGGTAAGGATGGCGAAAGCGTGCCACGTACGCGTGTGCGCGGGCAGGCGTCGCGGATTGCTTTTGAACCAGCAGCGTATGCCTGTATGTGGCGGCTTCTGGATATGTCTAACTGCTGCGGCGTCCTGGATGCTGCACGCACTCATAACAGGAAAGCTTGGAGATTCCTTCTTCGTTCGATTTCTCGCGCGGATTCATTCGAGTACGTTGCCTGCTTTTTGGTGAGGGGTGTGTATAGGATTCGCCTGGCGCATGCATTCAACCAGGAACGGATCGGTGTCTGGATGCTGACGTATGTGGTCGTGTGAATGAAATGCGTTGGTTTGTGTAAAACAGGAGCTGCGCATTCACATCCCGTGGACGCAGCTGCTGTCACAGCCGATTGAAGTGAAGCTGTACACGATTGAACTGATCCTCACCGCACGCAGCAACGCGGAACGGCGCGCGCAGCGCACTGCTTCAAGCGATCTACCGCCGAGTTCTTCTGCAAACGCAAAGTGAGTGTGCATGAACGTATCAGATGAACTAGCTCGCACTTTGTGTTAGTCTTGGCATCATGCTGATGCCCTATGGTTGCGATGTACCATGTAAATGTAGATCAGTGCAAGATCCTCCCGCACCAGAGCCAAAGATCGAGCAGCCGAAATCAGGCTGGCTGCACGAGTCGCTGCAGAAAATCCTGGCCAACATCAGTATCCAGGTATGATCGCGCTCCCTGGCGTCGTGAACTTCTCGTACGTGTACTTATTTGAAGCTTTGTCGTTGCTCTCCATGTGTAGGTCAACAATCTCGTCCTAAAGTACGAGCAGGATGACATTGTACTCTCGGTTGCGCTCGGGGTACGTAAGCATGAGTTGTCTGCCTCAATACTCGGTGTTGTTTCTTCTGAGTGACATTGCGCATGTTGGCGTCTGTCTTTGTGTTGTGGCGGACAGACTCTAGACTTTTATTCGGCGAGCGCGGAAAAAGATTGGAAGAGAAGCTTCGAAGAGCCCCAAGGTCCGGCACAAGCTATCTGCAAGGTAAGTTTGCTGCTAAGCAAACACTGGGTATGCTGGTTTCTGTGTGTTGTACCAACTCAGACTGCTTGAAACTGATGCGGATCCATGCATGCACATGTGACAACAGAGAATCGACACAAAAGACTTGACGATTTTTCTCGATCGGTATACGCGCGGTCGTAGTGATTCCAAGACCGCGGACGTGTATCGGAAGGTTGTTGGGTACGAAGTGCCCGTGCTGACGAGGACGTCGGTGTCCGCGCGAGCGAAAATTCTCATGAAGCCACGAGCCGCAGTTCCAGTTCCTGAGACGAATTCGAACCCAGCTCCGGTTGCCAGTGGCGCCCCAGAGGGCGGATCGGTCTTTGATCTTCCCATTCGGCCGTCAGTCGTGTGCGACCCCTTCTTTCTGTACTCGTGCAATCGCTCCAAGGTCAAACCGATGTACGAGTTGGACATTTTCATCGGAGAGCTCACGTTCTCACTCAGTGATCGGCAGCTGCAAATGATCGCCCAGCTCTTGCGAATTGCATCGTCAAGGAAAGAAACGTCGAGCTCTGACGAGAACGAATCTCAGACTGTTCCACCGCTACTCACCGATCTGCCGTCCGGTAAGCCGTCCGCGAAGAGGGTAGAGCCAATTATTCAAGTTCCAGACGTGGTTCCAGGTGGGCCGCTTGCAGAAGCCCAAGCGCAAGATTCGAAGGCGCCAAACAGCAAAGAGTCCTGGATTGGCTGGGCCATGAACGTACTCGGCGGTAGTGAAAATGATGAGGAAGATGACCTTGAGTCTGAGATTATCGCAGAGACAAAGGAAGCACTGAAGCGAGTGAACACGACGTTGGATGCGGACGCTGCAGCGAAGGCAGCGCTCAAGGCTCAAGAAGGACCCTTTTCGTTGGTTTCGTGTTTACGACTCTGCATTCGAACGGTGTCGCTCACACTTCGCAAACATCCTCAAGAGAGTCAAGACAACCTCAACGAAGCGGATGATCCCGCAATCATCGTCACGGAAGAACTGGTGCCAGTAGCGAATCTGGGACTAGTGAGGGTACCAGTCCAAAAGACAAGGTCTCGGATCTCGCGACCTGCGACGCCACTCTGCACGCTTCGGTCGCATTACGTCGCGCTCGAAGGCATCTCCGTTCAAGGAGACGAGAGGAGATCCGATTTGGTGTTTGAGATCGAAAGAGTGGAGTTGCTGTCGGCCACCAGCGCGAACCAAGACGCCAGTGATGGTAAGCAAGGTGATGCTCCAATCTTCCAGTGGGGGTCTGTGGACACGGTGGCGTTTGCAAATTGTGTCTCCCATCCGTACTTCATCAGCTCGTTCTATGGAGAAGAGTCAAGGCATCTGAACCGTCGAGAAACGCGAAGCTTTGAGCTTGTCAAAGTGAGTTTTGACACCGAGATTCCTGTGTGGAAGACGCTGGAATCGACATCCGATACGGAGAAAGAGTTTGATTTCCAGGCGCCATGCGAATGCTCGATTGTTTGGAAAGGGACGAGTATTCCCTGCAGTCCGACGTCGACATTGTACAGAGTTTGTCAAGACGCCATGAGGTCAATCGGCTTGAAAGAGAGAACTATGGACGGAAAAGCTCTTCTGCTTGCGCTGACAAGAGCATCGCAAGCTCACGCGGTGTCTATTCAAGCCACCGAGAAGCTGCAGGAGGCGTTGGGTGATATCGCAGGCGAGTACCAGCAACTTCGCAGTCCAGATCTTGGAGCTGTCGAGAATATGCAGCAGTTACTGCAACCGCAGCTGTTCGCGCTTTTAGCTCGCCAGACGCTTCACACATGCGGTGCCGAGTCGCTATCCTCTTCTTGTCGAAGCAACGACATTCGCCGTCGCAGCGTTCACTCTGCAGTTCGATTGCGGGTCTCTTCGTCAAGGAGCAGCAAGAATGCCGTGAGCTCCATCAAGGGTACTGCTGCTATATCTGAAAACGATGTGCCCAACCGACCTTTACGAGTGCTTGATGTGTCGCTGGGTCAAGCCGACGCATCGTTAGATCCATGCCGATACAATGATGTCATCGAGTTGGTGTCCAACTTTGTGTCAGATGTCGTCAAAAAGGATGAGAAGGGCGAGCGCGGAGAACTTGAACCAAGCGACGAAGAGACTCTGGGGACACAGGGAGCAGTGGACAATTTCGCTCAACCTGCCGATGACACCGTGTTGGTTACGTTCAGCAAGCTAAGCGTTAAGGTGTCCAATGCTCGAAAGCAGTTCGCCAATTTGGCTGTCCTGGCTCGCGATGTGGTGTATTGTGGCTCGAATCGTGACGGTACATCAGTACGAAAACTACTCAGTGTTGGCGAGCTGTCTGCTTCTTGTACGCCTCCGCGAGATTTGCAGTTTGCTGAATCCGTTGTCCAAGTAGTTGGACTCGAGCTGGCGGTGAACGATGACATGAAGGGTGGCGATGCACAAGAAAGCGGCTGCAAAAAGAAGGTACTGCTTGAAGTGGACCGAGTGATGATGAAGACGAGCGATGAGAGCGTATTCCATGGATGTGTTGCATCGGATGGACTACTGAGTGCGGTTGGTGGCAAATCGTTCCTTCGTGATCCCGTTTTCGATTGCACGACGCGTCCGAGGGTTTTCCGACTGGATGTGGGCAGCGTGCGAGTGTCATTGTCCCAAACGAGTTCGTTGCGATTGGAATCGCTAAACGAACGGGTTCTGGTAGCAGAAATCGGCTCGCTGTCAGTGTCCTCGTTTGTACAACGTGATCCAAGTCGGCTTTGTCTCGAATTCCACAGCGGGCCGGATCCATTTGCCGCAGTTGGCGAGCAGCTATTCCTCTCTCTTTCTTTCAGCGACCAGAAAACTCCGGGTGCATCCTGTTTTGTGCCACTGCTGCCGAGTTTCGTCGTATCTGAGCCAAACATCAGGAGATCAGATCAAGTTCCAAGGTATCGATTGCGAGTCTCTGCAAAGATCGCGAAGTTTGAAGCGAACCTGAAAGGATTAGTGAATGGAGCGGGAGGGGTTTCAAGAATCCAGCAGTCTTTGCAAAAAAGCCGGGTGTATCGTCAGCTTGAGCAGAGCCACGAGAAGAAACCTTCGCCTCCACGTGCACCTGCATCAAGCACCCCAGCACTACGCGTTCCAACAAACTGGGGGATTGCCGTCAACTTCTCTTCGTGCGAGGGTCTTGTTCACATGAATGAATTCGTGGACGCGACCATTCCAGCAGTAGCAATCTCGTCATCACCCGAGGAGAGCTCAAGCTTGGCGCAATCAACGGCTGGCGGCAAAGCACGATTGACATGGAGCTGCGGCGATTTACGAGTATTGATGGCGGCGGCGAACAAAAACGGAAGTGCTCTCAATGAGCGGTCCACCTTTGTCCTCCAAGGACTGAGCGGTCAAGTTGCGTATATGCATCAAGTGGACAAGAATCAGGATCAGCACCATCACGTGGTTGAAGGAGATGTCCATATCTCGAAAGTCTGCGCCAACTTTTCGCGTCTGACGGTAAGATTGTTGTTCATTGTACATCTGCCCGTATGTATTCCACGTCTGACGACCTTTTGTGTGCATTTCTTTCCTTAAACGGTGTAGCTTCACTACTTGCTCAAGCTTCCGTCCATGCGCGGATCGAATCGCAATGTTAAATCCGTCAGAAGGATTGCTAATGGCGATGAGAATGTGGTTCAAACAACGAGCAGCAGCTCAATATCGCACCAGTGGTCATGCAAGATGGGAGCGCAGGTTGACGACATCAGCGTTAAGCTATGTGGTGACATCCGCAAGACCAGCACCAACTCCAGCTCCGACACGTTGATACCCATTCTGGTGGAGATCGATGGTAGAGTCATCGATGCCAGTGCTGCAATTCGAGTCGGCAATCATCGCCCAATCAAGAACGCTGCCCATCACACGACCGATCGAGTATTCAGAGACTTCCAAGTATCTGTTGGCGACATCGGGCTCCACGAAGTGATTCACCACCGAGTGCGAGCTGAGAAGACCAGATTTGGCGACTTCAGCGCTCTTTCAGACCACAGCCTGTTTGGAACGCTGCTGTGCCTTGATGACTCGGACTTACTCAGTGTCATGGAGGCATTTCGTATTACCACATCCCAGCGACCCTCAGCGTTGATTCCGTCCCCAATGCTCACCTGGCAGCTGACGAACCAGATCGCCAAGGTGTTTCGTACGGAAGTGAGCAGCTCTGGAACGTCTCAGTGTGGCCCAAGAAGACCGTCGTCAAGTTCAAAACCTGCTGCGATCCCACTGTTGACGTCTTGGAACAGGACGAAAGCGCAAAACAATCCTCGCCCAAGTCCTCTGCTCGCGGTCTTCCTCAGAAACTATGGTGAATCATCTGACCATCAGCATATCGTTGCGGCGTCAGTTGAAAGCATTGACGTGGCACTCACCACATCAAGCTTGCACTGTGCAACTGCGCTTCTGGACGCACTTGGTGGCAGGAAGTCTGCGTCAAGAATTCGTATCGGAGATGATGCAGATGGTGCATTGTCGTACGAAGATGCTGCTACTGAAGCCTCGAGCGCAGATCTACCCATTGCTACCACCGCAGAAAACGTGCCTAACGCTGCAACTCTTGACGACATCCAGCTGTCTCTTGTTGCTGGTCAAGTCCGGCTTATCCTCCCAAGTGAGGGACTGAGCGAAGCACTTGCAATGAGTCACGCAGTAAGCCCCGGGAATGCGATGCTCATGATCGATTCCACTTCAGTACTGAGCTCGACCTGGAACGAAATCAGTCTGGATGGATTAGGATACCCTCCTTTCAATGCGACTAAGCTGCCGCGGCGCCAAAGACCTCCATCGCAACGACTGGGCGAATTGAAACTTCGGCTGTGGTGCAAGATCGGGAAGATCCACGGTGCTATTGTAGATTTCGCTCGTACTGACATTCAAGAAAGCCGTGTGGTCGACCCACCTGGGCCGTTTGAGCATTTCCTGTCGCAGCAGGTTGAAGGAGCTGCAATTGAAGTCTGTGCGTCCGAAACGTTCTTGCTGCCATTCAACGTCGCTGTCGACATCGAAGAAGCCGACGGAGGTGAGAACAAGGTTCCAAGACGCGCAGCGCTTGCGATTACAAAGTTGCGACTCGAGGTGCGGAAACAGGATTATGACGTTGTCATCGGGCGAATTTCGGGGGCTTTACTGGCGCTTGGATCTCTGCTTCAGTCTCCAGTATTGAAAGCACAGAAGAGACCAAAGCGAACGAGCACACTGGACCCCGAACTCGACAATAAGACGGCGGGATCCGCATTGATTGCTGCGTTCTCAAACTCTCAAGTTGTGTACGCATTCGCAAGCGATGGGGTTGAAATCGCGCTCTCCAACACCATGGCTTCGATCCACGTGCGTGTTGGAAGCATGAGCATTCTCCACAATTGCTTGGATGGATCCGGAAGTTTCTCGGTTCAGAATGTTGTGGCAGGCTTCCGCTGGGCAGCTGGTCATTCAAAGAATGACGGCGCGCTAGCTACAAGGGAGGAGCTTGTGTTTGGTGCGTACTCGGACCCCGCGTTATGGCAGCTGGGGGCTGACAACTACCCGGAGAAATTGCTCTCTGGTCGATGGAGTTCCATCGACCACAAAGAGCGTATGATATTCCTCGATATGCAAGCATATCAGCTGCATCTTTCCGTACACTTGTTGGAGCAGCTCAAGCAGTTTCTTCGGTGTAGCTCTTTAGTAGTTTACTCCAGTAGAGCTTTTAGGACTCTGTCCAATGCACCCAGAGGTGATCTCGTTGCTGAGCGCGGTCAGTACGCTTCGAGAGGCAAGACGGCGGTGAAGATCCTGATAGCACCAAGCGTCATTTCCCTATGGGAACGAACTGATCGGAACAAGACCCCAGAGTCAGCTACGTGCGTGTGGGTCACATGTGGACAGACTTTCGCAAATGTGGGGATCGGAGCAGAAGGTTGGAGTCATCGACACAAGCTGCTTACATCGAGCGGCGATGCAGTGCATGAGCTGAATCGATATTTCTCCGTGCAAGAGACGGATTTCATGCTCAACTTGGAAAAGATGGGAGTGAAAACGTCCTCTGGTACACCGATCCTTGAAATCGAGTTCCGCTACGGTACGGTCGGGTCGCTGCCAAGCCATATCGCAAGCACCTGGACGAACTTTTCGAGGCATTTGAACTCCGGATCTGCCAGATTCCGCTTTCTCGAAGACTGCACCATCCGGGTAACTGGTGACATCAACAAGGTCCTTGAAAAAAGGGAGAATTCGAGCAATAGCGACGCTTCGAAAGTTCTCCTAGCCACGTCTCTTTCCAGGATCAACCTCCAGGGAGAGGTCAGTGCAGTTGACGTGAAGATTTCTTCGTACTCGGTCGAGTCTATGGTATCACTCCTAGGTGCAGTGCAACCTGCGAAGGCAGAGGGGTCCCGCAAGCCCAGTTCGTCTGCGAATCAAGTTAGCAGTGGTAGCGACGCACTACCCAGCCAAGACGACGGTGTCCAGAAAGCGCCTTCGTCGACAGATGATTTCAACTACTTACGCCGAGTTGCTGAAGCGCGCCATCCTGCGCCAGGCGAGCTGGTGCTTACAGAGTCGCTCTTCATCGAGACAGGGAATTTGTCTGACGCGCTTTCGCAGACACAGCAAGCCAAGACGCTGGTGCAAATCGACGAGATTCAGTTCAACAATTACGAGCAGATTGACGAAGCCGATCTGCTATCATTCATCGAAGAAATCAATTCTCCGTGGGAAGTTGAGAGTCCTGATCCATCACCGTCCGATTCATCAGCGCTCCCAGTGTTTGAGAACAAGACCATGAGCTGGATGGGGATGCGCTGGTGCTACCACATCCCGCGAGTGATTGACGAAATCATCGCCAACCCGGTGCCGATTCCGCCCACTGAAATGCCGAATGGGTGGCCAACCTGGCACGGGAACGCGAACGAGGAGAGCAGCTCTGCACGACTCTGTGATATCTTCTGCCAGCTTCGGTGCTGGGACTATCAGAGCAACTGCTTTGTGATCATCAGCGAATTCTTCGTGCCCTGGGAAACAAGCTCCAGCAGTCGGTACCGCTTGGATGCGTCGGCTCTCTACGAGCCAGAAAGCTTTGGCGACTTTGTGACGCAGTGGTTTGAAGAAGACATGGAGGACTACGCGTATCATGCGAAGCTCCTCGAGTTGGCAAGTGCAACAAGAAGAGTGCAAATCCAAGACGCTCCGCCGTCTGACAAGTGGGAGCTGAGATGGAGAAGCCCGATCTTCATTGACAAGGAGGCAGAGGTACTGTGCTTTGTATACTTTAGTATTACCGCTTTGTGGTACGCTGATTCTGAATGATTTGTGTGTGTTTGTTGTGAATTGGTCCATTTCTCCAGCATAAGCAAAAGCGCCTGCTCGTGAATGCGCTGCTCGCCTCATCGATACGCATCAACTCGACTCTGGCGACGGAAGCTTTCCAGAGAGCAGTGGTGAGTGTCAACACTCCGCGGATCGGAGTCTCCCTGTGCCATATCAGCTTCATGGATTACGCCCACGAAGTCATTTCGGTGGGGTTCAAGGACACGGCGGTGTCGCTGTCAAAGTACGGAGAGAAGAATCCAGAGCTTGATGTGATTGTCTCCACCTCGCTGCAGGTGTATGTCCAGAACTTCGCTCAGCTGCTCAACGTGTCGGTGCTTCCGCGAGTCGGTGTCCATGGAATGATCCACTCGTCGAAAGAGGGACTCGGTGTGTCCACGGTTGTAGATCCAGTTGCACTGTACCTGAATCATACCACGATGCTGATCCTCTCGACAATGGACAAGATTCTCGCGGCGAAGCCCCAAGACCTGGTATCGGAGCCACGACGGGACGAGATAGCGCCAACGGACTTGCTGCTGCATGATATGCGAATCACCTTGGTCAATGAAGCCAAACGAGACATCTGGTATCGTCAAGAAGGCACTTCAGAATGTCTCCAAGTGAAGGCAAAGTCGAGCGCGACGTACAGCTGGTTGTCTTTGGCATCGAACGTGTACTACCGGATGGAGTTCGCACTCGAGAAGGAGGAGGATGCTGCCACTCCAGCTAACATTGAGCACAAAAGTGGAGGAAACCAAGAGCTTGCCGATGATTCGTATTCCATATGGAGCGACCCGTGTGTGATCAAGGAGAACTGTGTGACTGGGAGGTATTTCAAGGACTCGGGGTTTCTCTGGGTATGTGTTGAGCTGAGAGGGCTTCAAACTGTCGTGACGCTGCGTCCGTCGATCATTTTCCGAAATCTTTGCGAGTTTCCGGTTCACTTGATGCTGAATGACGAGAAAAGCGCGGTGTTCAAGTGCGAACAGCTGAATGCATCGCCACAGGAACAAGATTCCTCAGCAAAGGAGGAAGCGCCACGCTCACAATCGACTCGTACTCCCACTAAGTCCGTGGACGCTTCACTGACTTCAAGACATGATGGGAACACGTCGTACATCATGGCAGATTCTGTGTTCAGGGTTCGAATCAGCCGGTGCGCGAGCGCTTGGAGCTCCCCGCTCACTGTCAACGAGATGCCAGCCGAGTTCGACTTGGTTCGACCCCACAACGATCCTGTGCGGGATGACCGAAAACAAACAGGCAGCAGCTACAATACCAGCAGCAACAACTCGGCGCGTGGCTCAAAGGAGCAGTTTGTGATTCTGAAGGCTGATGAGGGAGATGGTGATCCAAACGGAGCGTATTTCTTTGGATGGCTGCAAGCGCGTCGTGCAGCGTGCAAGTCAGTGCTACCAAACGATTTTGACCCAATTCAGCGCCAATTCGCGCAGAGGTATGCTTGGATGGAGCTCACACTGTTACCAGCGCTCGCAATCGAGAACAACACGGACATTGACATCCAGGTCGTCTTCAAGCAAAAGGTAAGGGCTTGCTTGTCGTATCTCTTGTGTGATATCTATCGCATGTGCAAATTCTAAACCTGTCACTTTTTCTTTCATCCAGAACTCTGTGGTTCCGGTCAATGCTGAAGCACTCGGGGGCGAAATGATGGTGTCGTCGATTAATCCTTTTGAAGCGTCGGAGGTTGAAGCGCTCGTTCGAGACACTCGACTGGAGCAAGAGGACCAGGCAAAATGGACGTTTTCACTTCTATGCAGCCACGAAAATCGCGTTGATCAGTTTTTCGATTTCGGTGTGCTACGCTTCCGAGTATCAATGGCGTCCAAGGCAAACAGCAGCCATTCTCCAATCATCAGGATTCGCGTAGAGCGAGGCGCAATTGTTCAGAATTTGACAGGCTTGACCATGGACATTCGGATCAACTGCCCAGTAACAAAGCAGCAATCGAGCATCTCAGTCGCCGCGAGCAAAGAGCACCAGGTGGGGATCTCGTCGATGGAGAGAGTTGTCGTGCTCGAGGTCGGGGTTTGTCCAGATCCGTTGTATTCAGGAGCAAGATCGAACGACTCGACGACTGCGTTGCAGTGGTCATCTCAAGTCCGTTTGTCCACAGAAGGAGACATGAAGCCGTGCATCATTTCCTTCCAGCAAGCTGGCGCCTTCTCGCTCGCAGGGTCCTACTTGGTCGAGTTGAAGAAAGACGACGGAGGACGAATCCGAATCTCCATTTGCCCTCAAGTGGTGGTGCTCAACTCAACGGTACATGTTTTTATTCTCCTCTTTCTCATCTATGTGGTAGCTCAAAATCTGACGCGCTCTGACGACTCGCTTTGCTGGCATCACCAGGGAGTGAAACTGAAGTTTCTTCCAACAAACAGCGAAGGCGGCAGTCTCATGAGCGAAAAAGAACCTGCGGTACGTAGGACTGCATTTTTTTAGACGCCAGGTGGTAATGTGAAAGTCTCAGTGTGATTTCTTGATTTCTTCACAGATGATCTCAGGAGACAATGCCGCCTGGTGCACACCTGTTTGCCTGTCGAATTTCAAGAAACGGAGTCTCACATCGGACGTCGCGTCGTGGCTGAGCTCCACTTTTTCGAGACGACCCAGCGAAGACGTCGATCCACCAAAAGTGTCTCAACCTGTGAAACTGTCTTGTACTTTCCGAGTCGCGCTCGATGATGACAACAGTGACTGGACTGAAGAGATCACAATCAAGGTACCAGACTTGCCGTTACTCATCACTCCAAGCGGCGTTGTGGAGGTTGTGGAGACTCGAGATGCGAAGCATGTCCACAGCGGGAAAGCAGATCAAACGTACGCGACACCGTCAACGCTGACCCATCGCCACCGAATCCTCGTTCGACAGCGAGGCTCAAAGCACCGAATGCTGACATACACCGTGGCTCATGTGGGGAACTGCATCCATGTGCTTTTCTTTGTCGACCACCAAAGTCCTGTCGTTATCCACAATCAGTGGGATCACGAACTGGGCTTCCGAATGATGGCGTCGCGCTCGTTCCCGGAAGCAGTTGGCGCACACCACTACATGGAGTACGATTGGAAGTTGCAGGCGCGCCAAAGCCGATCATTACCCAGCTTAAGCGAAACAGATAACGCAAATTTCCCCGCTGAGGCGAAACAGCTCAAGGATTGGCTCGCGTCGTCTTCGGCTCAGATGATTTACAGCAGCAATACCTACGGCGACGAGAACGAGAAGATCCGATTCCAAATTGGCTCTCCCGCTTTTGGCTGGTCGAATATGCTCTGGCAAGTCGGTGGGATTCAGTTTGCCACGTTTTCGAGTCCCGACAGCGAGTCGGCGCCAACGCCAACGTTCTTAGTGATGTGTTCCCGACGCGCGGGCACGTGGTACATATCCATGACATGTCTGGAAGATCCGTTTGCGAAGAAGCCGATCGCAGCATCTGGACCACCTGTCAGCTCCGCTTTATCATCAGTGCAAGCGACATCGGCAGCGCAAGAGTTTGTGGAACGACGACAACGCCCGCGATCGTTGAACATTTGTATCTCGGTCGCCGAGCTGCGCTTCCATTGCTGCGATGAGTTTGATCCTGTTCGGGACGCGCGGGGACTTATCCAGTACCCGGAGATCTTTCGACTGTGTTGCTCAAGCGCGACGATCGTGTTTTCAACGTCAGCTGATCCGCCCGAGAGCTCTCGCTACAATGATCGGTTGGGCTACCTCTCTCATGTTCGAGCTTACAGCACGCTGTTTATCTCGATCGAGGACCTCGAGCTGGACCATTTCCTGCAAGACTGCAATTTCCCCGTGATCCTGTCGTTTCCTGGGAATGAAGAACGACACGCAGCGCGAGAGATCATGCAGCTCGAGCTCACGAGCAAGCACGCGGCGCTGAAGAACGTGGTTTCCGGATTGCTGGACACGCAAATGCCGCTCACAGAGGAGAACTGTCTGGTTGGACGGGTGATCTTCGTCGACACGTGGGAGCGAGAGCTCATTCCTGCCTACTTTCACAGCATTGAGCTCACAACACTTCCAGCAGTTCTCCAGGTATGACTTTATGCAAAGGTCTACATGCTTTTCGGTGCGGCTGACTAACTCTGTTGTCTTTGTAACTCGTGCAAGGTGGAAGATGCGATTTTGTCCTACGTCCACGACTTTGCGCAGCCGTTGCTCGATGCGATGTCCGGAGCTAACATTACGCAGCCTCGTCTTCCAGTACGACCAGCAGCGATGGACTCTGCCAACAAAAGCAGCTGGGTACTCGTGTCGTACGCTGCGATGAAGAAGACAAGCCAGCGACGACTGTATATCGGATTATTGGAGTTTGGAACTATCGAAGTGACTGTCACTGCTCGGGTTTCCATCCCGATCTTGAACAGTTTTGATGGCACGCCCGTGCGATTCGGCTCGGCGCAAATGTGCGACGTGTTTGCGTTCCCAGACCAGTTGTACAAAGACCTGGCAGCTGATTATGTCGCCGATGCTATCGTCCGATCACCGATGCTGCTCATGTCCCTGAACATCCTCGGAAACCCAGCGTAAGTGGTCTATCTTCTCTTATTGTTCGGTGCGAGTCTCTCCTTCTCGTGTTATGTGTGTCCTCACTTGCAATTATGTCTTCTATTCGCGTTTATCAGGGGCTTCTTCCGGAATGTCGGCACGGGCGTGCGCGACTTGTTTGAGATCCCACTTGCAGCCGCGAGAGACGGCTACAACCCGTGGACACTGACCAAGGGTGTGGTTGGAGGCGTGTCGTCGTTCTTTGGCCACACGACCGCGGCAGCGCTGACCTCGTTGTCCGGGTTTTCGTACTCGATCTCGCGCACGATGGACCAGCTCACGCTGCCGTCCGAGCAGCTGAAGAAGCGCCACTACACGCGTCCAACGCATTTATCGTCGGCGCTAGCGGATGGGCTCGGCTCGCTCGGTTCGAGTGTCGTCGGTGCCGCCGCGGGGGTCATCACCACGCCCATTGCGATCTACAAAGAGCGCAAGCAGCAGGGGCTCGAGACGCGGCTGGGTGATGTGGTCGGAGGTGTCGGCATGGGTTTGGTCGGCATCGTCGCGCGACCCATGGGCGGCGTGGCATCCTTGGTGTCGATGGCGACAGACGGGATTTTGTACGGAAGCGGCATGAGCGGCGACAGACTGCTGCCGTTTGAAGATGTGGCAGCGTCACGATTCGATGCTCGACCCAACGAGATCCTGCGCTACAAGCTCAAGGTGCTGTCCGATGTCGTGCGAGACGTGGTGTATGCGCACGGCATCTGGGTTGGGCCGTCCAAGAACTTGCTCGTTGTCGAACCAAATGGGTTGCACTACCTCCCACCACTCGACCAGCTTCAAGCAGAAGAAGGCAGCGACGAAGACCTGATGCGAAAGCTCCTGATCGACAGGGATCTCGATCGCGAGCTCGTGCTCGTCACTGTTCTCTCGTCGGATCGGCATCTATACATCATCGGCGAAAGCGGCGCGAGCAAACAGGTGGTGCTGGCGAAGACGCCGTTGGTGGACATCAACGCAGTGGAAGAGAACCTGAAAGAGCCATCCAGGATCGACCTCGGCATCCGCACGTCCACGAGCATCGAGTGGCTCCGCTTCCGCCTGCTGCCGAACCAGCGGAGACGCCTGAGCCACCAAGTACGTCTCTGGATGTCGGACGCGCAGTTTTGAAAAGGATGCGGAGAGAATTGCTGGATATCCGCGGAAGTCGCGTGTGTTTGGATGTGTATGTATGGACATCCCAGATGACGTGCTGCTGTCAATAGAGAAAATCTGTCTTTCGTCTTTGTTGACCTGTTGAAGGAAAAGTCATGGGCTTCGCCAATGAGATGGCAATAGCAGCTTGTTTTATGATCTAGTGACTGTGAAGTGGGCAACCTGACAAAACCATTGAAATAGGTTGGCTGGATCACGACGGATGACACTCACGCATGCAAAATCATTCAGAACCCGCCCACTCAGTCCCTTATGGCTCTCACTCAACTGTCTACTCGCTACTGCATCTGCTCCTTGCGGTCGGTTGTTTGGTTTCCCGCGCACTTGCTCTAGTTGATGTGAGCCTTGACGAGGCTCTTGGCGGCGCACGCGCCGGCTGAGGTCTTGATCTCCTGGCCCTTGTACGTCGCGACGCCCACCTCGTTCGTGAGCAGCAGCGGCGTGCACTTCTCCCATACCTTCTGCTTCTTGAGCTGCGCGGCCGACAGCGCCTCACCGCTCTCCGAGTCCACGAACACGCGCTCGCCCACCTGCGCGTCCGCGGGCGGCTCCACGAACTCCACGCGCTCGTGCGCCTCGTCGGACGCGCAGAGCACCATGCCGTGCGACTTGAAGCCGCCGAGCTTCGCCGGCTTGAGGTTCAGCAGCACCAGCACCTTGCGGCCCTGCATCTCCTCGAGCGAGTAGAACGCGCGCAGTCCCGAGCCGATCTGCTTGGGCTCGTCCTCGCCCACGTCGATCTCCTCGCAGTAGAGCTTCTCTGAGTCCGGGTGCTCCCACACCTTCGTGATCACGCCCACGCGGATGTCGAGCGCTGCGAAGAGCGGCGTCGCAGGCTTCTCCGCCTTGGCCGCCGCTGGCGCCTTCTTTGGCGCGAGCTTGGCCTTGGCAGCCTCCTCCTGCTTCTTGACCTCCTCCTCGCTCAGCACCTTGTTGAACAGGATGTCGCCCACGCTCACCTCCGTACCGACCTTGAGGTTGTCGTAGTTCGGAGACAGTTCCGTGAGCAGCACCGGCGCTGTGCCGAGCTTCGCAAAGATCTTGTCCGCGACGCCCGGGATGAGCGGACTCAGAAAGTGCGCGATCACGTAGATCGCCTCCAGACACGTGCGCACGACCACAAGGCGCGGCGCATCCTCCTTCATGTGCCACGGCTCCTTCTCCGTCAGGTACTTGTTGGTCTCCTTGAGCGCGTGCACGATCGCGAAGCAGGCGTTCTGCAGCGCGTACTCCTTGTACGCGATCTCGGACTCGTGCAGCAGCGAGTACACGTCGAACGGCGCGTCCGTGGGCGCGTCCGGGATCAGCCCGTTCGCGTACTTCTTGCAGATGTTCACCGCGCGGTGCACCAGGTTGCCGAGCGTGTCCGCGAGCTCCGAGTTGTGGATGTTGATCAAATCGTCCTCGGAGAACGGCATGTCGAAGCCGTAGCGCGCCGAGCGCGCGATGAAATAGCGGAACGAGTCGAGCCCGAACTTGTTGATCATGTCGTACGGGTCCACGACGTTGCCGATGCTCTTGCTCATCTTCGTGCCGTCCTTGGCGTTCACAAAGCCGTGCGCGAAGATGCGCTTAGGCAGCGGGATGCCCGTGCTCATCAGGATGCACGGCCAGATGACGCAGTGGAACCACGTGATGTCCTTGCCGATGATGTGCACGCTCGCAGGCCAGTACTTGGCGTTCGCGTGCTCCGGGTACCCGATTGCCGATAGATAATTCGCGAGCGCGTCGAACCAGACGTACATCACGTGCTCCGGGTCGTTCGGCAGCGGGATGCCGTGCGAGAACGTCGTGCGTGACGCCGACAGGTCCTGCAGCGGCTCTTCCAGGCGGCGCAGGATCTCCTGGCGACGCACCTCGGGCTGCAGGAACTCCGGGTTGTCATGGAAGTGCTGCACGAGGCGCTGGTGGTACTTGGACATCTTGAAGAAGTATGACTTCTCCTGCATCTTCTTGAACGGCGTGCCGGTCGCAGGGTCCTTGTAGTCGGTCTGCTGCGCCTCGGTCTCCGTCACGAACGTCTCTTCGCGCACGTTGTACCAGCCCTCGTACGTGCCCAAGTACACGTCGCCATTGTCAAGCGCGCGCTGGAAGAGCCACTGCGCGAACGTCTTGTGCTGGTCGCTCGTTGTGCGAATGAAGTTGTCGTTCGACATGTTCAGGTCCTTGGTCAGCTGCTGGAAGATGCTCGCGTACTTGTTGCAGAGCTCCATGGGGGTCACGCCGGCGGCCTCTGCGGTCTGCGCGATCTTCTGGCCGTGCTCGTCCGTGCCGGTCAAGAAGTACACGTCGCGGCCAAAGATGCGGTGGTAGCGCGCGAGCACGTCGGACGTGATGTTCTCGTACGCGTGGCCCATGTGCGGCAGTCCGTTCGTGTAGTGGATCGCCGTCGTGATGTAGAACTGCTCGCGGTTCTTGGCGTTCGCGTCCACCGCTTTCTTCACCTGCTGCTGCAGGTCCTTGATGCGCGACTCCTTCTTCTCGGCCTCCACCTCGAGGCTCGTGATGCGCTCCTTGAGGCCCGAGATGTCCTCCACGGTGCTCGCCATGTCTGCTGTTCTGCTGGTTGGTAGAAAGAAAGAGGCGAGCTTGCTTCTCACGCGTGTGCGTCTGCTCACTCGGGTGCTTCTTTGCGTGTGAGGTGAGGTGGGTGGAGATTTTGCGTGGTGTCCATTTGTAGATCTCGCACGCTCCACAAGCACTTTCTCGCAACACACGCGTGCTCCACAAGGAACCACACAAGTGCGGATGTGGAGAGCGCGCTCTTGATAAGTTCCCCAATCGTATTTTGCTCCGTAAGTTCGCTCGAACTTAAGTTGGGTTAATGTAAGCATTTATTGCGGTATTTTTTGAAACCTCACTCATCTCAGTGCTACAGTGCTACTAAAAACTATAGGCGCACCCATGTTTTTGCAAACGTGCAGCCAAAAAATAATTTTCTGAAAACAAAGCTCAGCTCAAAGACTTTAGATATAAAGCCCAATCATCGCCAAAAAAAACTTTTTCGATAACACCATTTTTGTAGTCACGAGAGAACAAAGTCGATATTTGGAGTGTTATAAATTGTAGGCGCACCTATAACAACTCAGAGAAACTGTACTTGTCGATAGAACCGCCGTTTTTCAGCACAACTTGGGCCAGACGAGTAGGCATAGTGTCGACGAGGTGACGGAGATAGCTCTGCTTGATGGTAGTCCAGCTGCGGACGATCTGTGCCTTCATCTCCTCTCTTGTGTCAAATTGACGCCCGCCCTCGTACACCGATCACGCTCGTTGACCCCAGACGTTCTCGATCGGGTTGAGATCGGGGCTTTTCGATGGCCACTTGAGTTTCTTGATGCCCAGCGCATTGATGTGCGCCTTTGTGAATCGGGACTCGCGGATAGGCGCATTATCATGTTGGAAAATGGGGCTCGGAACGCCGTGGTTATCACGAAGGTTGTTGATGAACGGCAGCAAAGTAGGTGTCTAGCATGGTCGTGTAGCACACAGAGTCTTGTCTTCCCTCGAGAAACGCGATGTCTGTCTTGCCGTACACGTTCATACCGGCCCACACCATCACGCTCCCCCCCGCCGCTCACGCGCTTGGAGTACAACTCGGACTCAGCCCTGACATCGTGCCAGTAGTGCTGGTACCCGTCAGGGCCATCCAAATTGAACTTCTTTTCGTCGCTCAAGATTACGCGCTTCCACATGCGCGTTTTGCTAAAAACATTTGGCTGCAAAAGCTGCTCGAGCGACCTTGTGGGCTGGTTTACGCTTGATCCACTTGGCCAGATGCGTTGAATTGAGCAGGGCGCGAGCGGTACTTAGCTTCAAGGCGTGGTCGAGGGCCTCTGAGATGCGCTTAGACGAAAACTTCTTCACTGTCGCCAGCCGAGAGATGCGCCGGATCGTTCGTTTGGTCCATTTACGCTTCCTGCCGACACGTTTTTTAGGCGTTTTGCGCTCCGATTGCTTCAAGTAGTTGCGGATAGCGTGTTCACTGCGGTCGAACGGACTCGCAATCCACTGGTTGCTCTTTCCATGCAGCTTGTGGGCCTTGATGGCGCTGGTCTCCTCCGGCGACAGTACCTTGCCGCAAAGCATGCGGTTTGACGTGTTTTCGACTCATATGCGACGTGAGTGGGGGGGTAAAAATGGCGGGAAATCGCATAGAACCATTTATTACCAAAAAAAATTGTAACCATATTTTATTTATTACGGCTATGACCGAGGCGCGCCTATAATTTACAACACTCCAAATA